>PVKA01006773.1:0-81572 GCA_004027165.1 Ctenomys sociabilis | reverse complement strand
GTATAGAAAAAAAGAAAAATTCTAACAAGCAAGTTTCATGCTTTATATGTTTGAAGGTCAAGTAAGATGTTTAAGTGATAATATTTGTTTATTCATTTTGTGGTGTTGGCGGCCAAACTCAGGGCCTCAGGCACCCCATAGAGACACATACCTAGCTTTTTGCTTATTGATTGATCCAATTGATTGATCATGGCAAATGTGTATTTTTAAAATGATTTCATGTGAGCTATTTTTGTGGGGAGGTCCCTCAAGGATGGAGAAGGGCGTTTATGTAATGTAGAAGGTGATTTACATGTTAGTGGTACAGAGAGAAACTGGGACAAGGAAACCACTTGTGAATTCACTTGAAGCCAGAAGTGGTGGTGTACATACCTGTAATCCCAGCAGCTGGGAGGCTGAAGCAGGAGGATCCCAGTGAGTTCAGCGCCAGCCTGGGCTACATAGTAAGACCCTATCTCAAAGAAAATTAAAGTAAAATAAAAGGAAAGAAATGGCTGGGATTACAGCACAGTGCAAAGATCCTTGGATCAGTATCCAACCTCACAAAACGTGGGAAAACATTTTGTTTTCTTTTAATGGGATTATTATGGCAAATGAAAATTCCAGGCAGGGAAAGGGTGATCTCCTGGTTTTTTTTGGTGGAACCGTGGATTGAACTCAAGGCCTTGCACTTGCCAGGCAAGCACTTACTCTACTGAGCCATCTCCCTGGCCCAAGTGATCTTCTTTTGCAGGGTCTGACATTTGTAGAGTGAGAGAGAGAGAGAGAGAGAGGCAGTCACAAGGTTAGCATCACGAAGGTCAGGAGAGACACTAGGAAGGGTCGGATCTGCCCAGGCACAGCACAGGACAGGAAGGAGTTTCTCTGTACAGAGCGCAGAGGCCTCCAGTGTCACAGCTACCAGAAGCCCCTCAGCCCCTGTCACACCTAGTCCTGCTAGTAACGAGGGACATGCCCAAGAGCAAGGTTCAGCCCTCCATGCTGCCACCCACCTGTGCCTGTAAAGTCATTCTATGTCCTGTCAAGTCCCCTCCACACCCAGGAGTCCAGTTTGAGCCTTGTTCACCTTCTGAGATGTCAGCACAGTTGAACCATCTGCTCCTTCCTGCTACCTGGGACACAGGGACCCTCACTTTTTCTAGCTGCAGCTGCGCTTCCTGTGGTCTCAGGCAGCTACAGTCAACCGTGGCCTGGGGAATATTGAACGGAAAATAACCACCATAAATAACTCAGAAGTTTGCATGGCTTGTCCTTCTGAATACTGTGACAAAATCTCCTGCTCCGTCCTGCCTGTGACACAAATCGTCTCTTTGCTCATTGAGCCCAAACTGTCCAACACATGCCCGTCAGTCAGTCAACAGATGCTGGTTCTTAGGCAGAGGTCACATTACCCAGCCGTGTGCCCAGGACGCCCTTAGGCTGGGAATCACAATCATTTTCCCATTGTTTCTTTTAAAGCCACTCAGCAGCACACAGAGTGTGAGCCGGCAGCAAGTGGGTCACTAACTTCCCCCTTGTTCATAAGAATTACATCCAGCAGTAGCAGCAGTAGAAGAGCATTGCTTCCCAGCCACAAGTGTGTCCAGAGTCCCTTGAAGGCACAAACATTTCTGTTTTATTCTGGTCTCCTTGACCACTGACCTCAGTCAATCCTTACATAGTTGTTAATTAATTCTTCTTGGCAGGACTACAGATTTTAGTAACACCAAAGGCAAAACACCATGTTGGTCTTCCACCAATAGCTGCGGTTCTTAGCACTGAGATGGAAGGCCAGCCAGATAGCTCAGCAGATTAAAGCACCTGCTTAGGCAGAGTCAGGGACCGGGGTTCCATCCTGAGCATGCCATGCCAGCCCCACCCCGGGGTGTGCTGAGATGGCCATTGAGACTGGGCGTCTGTGAGCCTAGCATTTCGGAGGCTGAAAATAGGAGGATCATTATGAGCCCAAGCTGTGTTGTGAGACCCTGTAGACCCTGCACTAAATACATTAAAAAACAAAACAAAGCCGGGCTTGGTGGCGCATGCCTGTAATCCCAGCACTCGGGAGGCTGAGGCAGGAGGATTGTTGTGAGTTCGAGACCAGCCTGAGCTACAAAGTGAGCTTAAGGCCAGCCTGAACTGCACAGTGAGACCCTGTCTCAAAAAGACAAAAAATAAAAAAAATAAAAAAAAAAAAAAAACAAAAAACAAAACTGAGATGTACATGCCATAGGGCCACCAAACGACGTCCTGCAATAATTAACACCTCCAGACCCTTCTTCAAGTGAAATCAAACGCAAAACCCCAGCCTTTCGTGCCAAGGCTTGCAGGGTAGCGCACCAGCTGTACAGATCATACCAGGGTGTGGTTAGGGTGACAAGGACCTGGAAGTCACCAGCGGAGTAGTGATTTTTTTTTTGTCTTTTTGAGACAATCTCTTACTATGCAGTTCAGGCTGGCCTTAAGCTCACTTTGTAGCTCAGGCTGGTCTTGAACTCACAACAATCCTCCTGCCTCAGCCTCCGAGTGCTGGGATTACAGGCATGCGCCACCACGCCCGGCATTTTTTTTTTTTTTTTTGGTGCAGGGTCTCACTATGCAGCCCATAGTGATTTTCCTGCTTTTTGCCTCCCACATTCTGGGATTACAGGAGCGTACCTCCACTCCTGGATTGCATCGCCCGGCTCAGTGCACCCGAAGGCGGGCCCGCAAGGCATGTGGAACCAGGAATCGAACCCTGGGCCCTGCGCTTACCTATGCAAGTGCTTAGTCCACTGAGCTATACCGCCGGGCCTAGAGTAGTGATTTTTATAGTTATGCAGACTCTAGCACCCTGAGGTTGCATCATGCATACACCCAGAATTTACTGGATGTAAATGAACAGGACTTTTGAGGATCCCAAACCCCGAAAGGCACTGTCAAGGGCTTCTCCATGGAGTCACCTGTCTACCTTTATTCCAATACTCTCAGCGGTCTCGGGATCTGCTGCTGTGTCCTGCCCACCTCGGATACCCAGCCTCCTCCCACAAACCCACGCGACCCCCCTGCATCCCTTCTACCATAAGTAAAACCACAACAACCAAGTCCCATAAACCCTCACTGTGGGGGCCAGGGAGATGGCTCAGTAGAAGAAGCGCTTCCCTGGCAAGAGCAAGGGCCTGAGTTCAATCCCCGGTTCTGTCAAAAACAAAAAACAAAGGGTTTGGTTTTGCCTTTGTGCCCGGAAGTCCCTCACCAGGAATGCGTGCCTTTTATTTTCTTCTTATTTCCTTGTGCTCCTACCTTTGAAAGCTGTTTTTTTTTTTTTTTTTTTTTTTTTTTTTCACTCAGTAAACATCACAGAGTGACTCATGACTCACCCTGGGGCATAATTCTTGCATTTTTCCCTATCAAGAATCATAAATGATCAAACAGACATAGCTCCTTAGTCACTAAATAAAGAAAGAAGAATGACCAGGATGGGGTATTTCCCAATAAAAACCTGAAGTTTAATACTGCACTTGGGATCTCACCGCACATTTGGACTATAACCCTGATTCTTTCGGAACCCTCCAATAAGATAGTTCAGCCTGGGTTCCTGTTCCATTATAGAAAATGAGATCCTCTATGGATTACTTAATATGTAAAGCTGTCTTTATGCTGGATAAGAAGTTTGGGACAGGGTCACCTAGAAGCTCTTAGGTTGTCAACAGGCGGATCGCTATGAGTTTGATCTAGTAGCGAGATCCTCAACACCCTGGAGACCCTTCCCTAAAAAAAAAAAAAAGTTAAAAAAAAAAGAGGTCTTTTCCAAGGGAAAATTTCATTAAGAATAAGCATATAAGTAAAAGATCTCTCTGAAGATCTGACCCAGCACTGTGGCTTCAAAATCTTAAAACATCTCAGAGAGTGAAAACCAGTATTTATTTACGGCTTAGAACAGCTCCAGAGATCTACTCTACAGATGACTGTTTTCTTGCCTGGTGTGACAGATTCAGGGGCACAGACAAAACTCTGGCTTCCCCTTCAGTGGTGCAGCCCCTGCCCTTGGAAGGCTTTCCCACTCAGCCCTCCCTCTGAGTCTGCAGGGCGGGCAGCAACCTCTCCAGCACCTCTGTGTGGGCTGCTCCTGGAGGAAGCGTTGTCAACGCAAACAGGATAGACCAGGCCAAGTCTTCCAACTGCAAGAACCTGGTACAGAGTATGAGGTGGTCTTAGATCAGACCAAAATCTCCCAGGCAGGAAGCCCCAGTGCTGCTGATAGCAGTAAGCAGAAACCTTTCTGTAGACTTAGGCAAGCAGAGGCAAAGAAATAATATACAGCTAGCAGAAGCTTGTGAGCTCCTGGGGGGAAAACACAAATGGACTTGGGTGAGGGTGTTTGGTTTCATTTTATTTTGGGCTATGTGTTATCTTGATCAGCCTGTTCTAGAAAGCCAGAGTGAAACTATTAAATACCCAGATAATGTTATTTATTTATTTATTTTTTTAATTGTTTGATACAGGGTTTAGCTACAAAGTTCACTGGTAGTGATCCTCCCATCTCAGCCTCCCCGGTGCTGGGGTTTACAGGTATGCGACACCACACCTGGTTCCATGATTGCCATGGCATGCGGTTCTGGGGATCGAACTCGGGACCTTGTGCCTGCCAGACAGGCACTTAGACCACTGAGCTATCACCCCAGCCCTGGATAATATTATCGATGGCTTCCCCCCCTCTGTTTTTTTCTCCCAAATGTCTCTTGGTACTAGGATAGTTAAATTAAACTAAGGATAATCACTAACAAACATGGGTGTCACATATATTCATATAGCTACGCAGACATGTTTAAATGGATGAGCAATACATTCAGTGGAGAAAGAAATGTTAAAGTAATGAAAAAAATGGAATATTTTGCTTTTCATCTAATTTACCTTAAATTATTCTACTTTCCTCTATGAACATCCTAATGCATTTTTCCTTGAGTGCACGTTATGCTGCTTGAGAATAATCTAGAATCAAGATGATGGGGGGGTAACACCAAAGGGAATGATGGCAGCCGGACACACTGACACACGCTGTCCTCTCAGGGTTGTGGAAGGCTGAGGCAGGAGGGCTGCATGTTCAACACAGCCTGAGCAACTTAGCAAGACCCTGTCTCAAAACTTGTACCTACAGACATACATGGTGAGAAAGGGGTGGGGTTGTAGCTCCTTGGACAGCCCTGTAATCCATCCCCAGTACCACTGCAAAGAAACCAACATCAAAACAACAAACCACTGAAGAGCAAACTGGCTGTGCAAAGTCCTGAGGAGATTTTTTTTTTTTTTTTTTTTTTTTGTATTCTAGGGAAGGGTCTACAGGGTGTTCAGGGTCTCACTACTAGATCAGGCTTGTAGTGATCCACCTGTTGATAGTCTCCCAAGAGCTGGGATTATAGGCATGCACCACCATGCCCAGTCTCAATTGCCTTCTCAGCGTGCCACAGCACGGCACGATGGGAATGGAACCCCTGGCCCCTGTGCCTGCTTGCAGGGGCTTTAATCTGCTGAACTATTTGGCCCGCCCTGAGGAGATTTCTGCTCATCAGTAAAGGAGAGCTCCTTGACATCAGGCTCAGGCCCGGAGTGGGCATCTCAGTCACTTACTAAGCAGACCTGTGCACTTCAAAATGCATTGGAGCCCAGGGCTTGCTTTCAAGGGTTCTGGCACCTTGGAGTTCTCAGCCAAACTCTAATTTTCCCCAGTGGGAGGCAAAGGTAGCTTCCAGGAAGGGCTCACTTTGCTCAAGATAACTGCAGAGGTGGAGATAACTGGGCAGGCAGGCACAGGGTGCCCTCTGCTCCCTTCCAGGGTGACTCAGGATCCAGGGGCTGGCCCTGCTGCCACCCACAGCTATTTTCTGGGCAGCTAAATGTTTCAACTCTGATGCTATGATCCTGTGACTGATACGCCTGCAGGTGACAGCGTGCAGGGAGCAGAAGACAACAGCGGACAGAGGGGTGCTGGGGTGGGAGGCCTCTCTGTGTGTCTGTCTCTGTCTCTCTGTGTCTGTCTCTCTCTATCTTTGTCTCTCTGCTTCTGTCTCTGTCTCTGTCTCTCTCTTTCTCTGCCTCTGTTCTCTGTTTCCTCAGCCTCTCAGAGGTTTGAGATTATAGGCATTCACCACCATGCCCTCTTGGTTTGTTTTTTCAAATACATTAACAAAGTATTGGCCAAGATAGGAAGCAGGAAATACTGAAGTAAAGCTCTGGATAGGAAATGTCAAGCTTGATTAAGCTAACAAAGTTGTAAATTTTGGCAACGTTGCTAACACAGAATATGCATCTGAAAAGGCCCCAGTGGCTCACTGTAGCCTTTTTGTTTTGTTTCCTTGCCTTTCATTCACTAGTGATTAAATTGTAGGATAGAAGCTGGAAGGGAAGCTTATGACTGTTTAAAAATAAGGCAAAATCTAGTTGCACAATCACCCCTGACATTTCTTCAGGAAAACAAGAAAAGTACCTGGCTGAGAAGAAAAGAAATTAAATTGTTAAACTGTTTTCTACATTGCCTAATCTCTCTCTCTTCTCTCTCTCTCTCCCCCTTCTTCCTCCCCCCTTCCTCCCCCTTCCATCCCCTTTCCTTCCCCTCCCCCTTCTCTCTCTTCTTCCTCCTCCCCTCCTCCCCCCTCTCCCCTTTCCTGTAGGGTGGGGAAAACACTGTCAACAGGGGCGAATTGTAGATGACCAAGACCTGATAGCTGGTTAATGGTTACCTGGGCCAAGGTTTCTGCAGACCCAGAGCCTTTCCACATGAGAAACAGGGACAGCCACACCCCAGGAGTGTGGCAATCAGGGGCCCCTTTCTGAGACAGGCTGCAGGTGTGAACACACCCAGTGCAGGAAAAGCCCTCGGTGTGTGGCTCTCCACCTGCCGCCTGTGGCTTTCCTCCACAGGAAGCCTCATTGTTTCAAACATTAAAGTGGAGAGAAACAGCTGAAGTAGGGTGATTTGGGCTCCAGGAGAACTGTGCAGTCTGGTGGTGTTTCCTCCTGACCTTCCACTGCTGTTTTTTTTTTTTTTTTTAAAAGGGTTATTCTTCTCTCAGTGACCCATTAGGATAGTAATTTTTCATAAAATACCTTCAGGCTCCAATGATTCTTTGAGGAAAATACTTTCACTGATAAAAAAATCTTTATAAAGGTCCTTTCCCCAGAGGGTTGCGCTTGCCAGGGAAGCGCTTATTCCACTGAACCATCTTCCCGGCCTCCTCAAAGTTCTGAAAAATTAGATGTTTGTGTGTATGGGTGCCTGGCAAGACTTGGGAATGGCCTGAGGTTGAAAGTGGTGTGAAGTTTACTGCTAACCACTCCAAGGCAAGCCACTCCTGTGTCTACCACACTGCTTACATTTTTCTTTTCTTTTTTTTTTGAGACAGGGTCTCACTATGCTGTTCAGGCTGGCCTTAAGCTCACTTTGTAGCTCAAGCTGGTCTCGAACTCACAACAATCCTCTTGCCTCTGCCTCCCGAGTGTTGGGATTACAGGCATGTGCCACCACGCCTGGCCCCACACTGCTTACATTTCTGAACAATATTTTACTTTGGGGTATGATACAGACTTTTTTTTTTTTCAGCACAGGGTTTCACTATGCAGTTTGGACTCACAGTGATCTTCCTATTTTCAGCTTCCCCAGTGCTGGGATTATAGGCATTCACCTCCATGCCCAGTCTCGGTGGTTGGTTCAGTGTGTCAGGGGGCAGGGCCCATGTGGCATGTGGGCCAGGGATGGAACCCGGGTCCCTGCACTTGCTTAAGCAGGTGCTAAACAGGTGCTTAGTCTGATGATATAGACTTTTTCTTTTTATGGATTTAGGGCAGAGTCTACAGGGTCTCACTATGTAGACTGGACTTGTAGTGATTCTCCTGTTTTCAGCCTCCAAGTACTGGGTTTACAAGCACGCGCCATCATGTCCGGTCTCAGTCACTATCTCAGTGAGCTCTGGGGGCTGGGCCAGCATGGCAGCATGGGGATTGAACCCTTGGCCCCTGTGTCTGCCTAGGCAGGCACTTTAATCCACTGAGCTATCTGGCTGGCCCTGACACAGACTTATAATACTTGAAAATAATTTGTTGGTAGTTAAAAATAGTTTGATTTGGGATAAAAATGGGTTTCTTTTTTGTATGCAATGAAACAAAACAGCTTATAGACATCTGTGGATGCTTATGCTTTATTTACTCTGAAATTATTATTAAACTTTATTTTGGTCTGGTATAGAGGATTGCCAGCTGGTGGTCAAGTTGTTGTGCTCAGCTGAATGGAAGTAGCACGGTGCTGGGTGTGGGAGGCCCACCTGAGGGTGCTGCTGACCTGAGAAGCTCTCGGGGCGCTGGGAGTGACGCTGCCTAGAGGAGCTGTTGGAGCTGTCGAAGCTGCTCATTCTCTTGCCCTATCCTGCTGGCTTTCCTGTGAACTGGGCTGTCCTTCTCCCTGAAGGAACCTGGAACCTTCATTGTCACTGAGGATGGCTGTGGTTCATTTTGGGGTGGCTCTGGTCCTCACCTTGAGCATCACTTCCTGGCTCCAGAGAGGAAGATGGTGTACTGCCCAGCCTCCTGGAGAAGCCTGTCGCACCGGCCTTCCTGGTGGGAACTCCGCTTCCCTCACTTCGGGAGGAGTTCGGGACCTCACTCTTGCTGAGGGTGGCCGTGGTACACTTGGGGGGAAGCTCTGGTGCTTACCTTGCGCATGGCTTCCTGTCTCTGGTGCAGATCCCTCCGCCTGCTGGCTCAGATCCTTCATCCTGCTGCCATCCACCTTCTAGCTTCCACCACTGATCTGTGGGCCTTCCCGGCACTGATCCGTGAAATGGAACTACCTGAGACGTTGTCATGGACTTGAGGCCTCCCGCTGGACTTGTGGGAGGCATCGTTAGGAATTCCAGGTTTTCCACTTAACTCGTGTAGGATATTAGAATCTGGGACCTCGACTGGATTCTTTGGTGTATGGACAGATCTCCTGCACTCTTCGTATGTGATTCTTCGGGTGATTATACAATAATCTCATAAAATGTGTCCTGTATTGTACTGTTCCTCTTGCAAAAACCCCAAAACACGACATCTGGGAACACATTATGTAATATACCTGTGACTATCTCGTTCTTTATGATAAATACCCTTATCCTTAAGGATTGTAGTCAGTTTACCCCCCAAAGGCAGGAAGGTGGCACTGAAAGTAAAACCACCCGTGCTGGGAGTTACAAATCCTTGTTTCTTAGTCTCCACAGATTTTGAAATTGTCTTTCTCCACCTGAGATTTGGACCCAAACTGTGTAGCCCAGGCTGCCTTGATACTTCTGCCTCGGGCTCCTGAGTGCTGGAATTACAAGCTTTTCCCACCATGTCTCGGCTGTATTAGATTTTTATCATGGTATGGGAACTGTCCGGAAATTCACCAGATAAGAATTTGAGATATATTAAAGATAATATATCTTTCTCCCCTGTCCTTAGCAGAACTGCTTTCAGTATGAATCACAACCACATTAAAAGGAACCAGACAGAACTGGCAGGTCTTGGGGCTCCAGGGTCTCAGAGCCTTAACAGGAGCCCTGGAGAGAAACAATGTCCTTGGCGACACTGCTGGACAAGGAGGCCTATGTCCCCCAAGAGGGAAGGAGAGGGCACAGCCCCACAGCCCGGGGCGGGGACAGGACAGGGGGTGGGACACCAAGCTCCGGCTGGAACTTCCCTGGGGAGAGAGGGTCACAGCCTGGGGACAGCAACACTTGAAGCAGTGCTCACTGTCCCAGGATCTAGAGACTCACTTTCGGGATCAAACCCAACTTGTACGTCAGGAAACTGCTCACAGGTCAGGACGGAAGTCCACGTTGCCAACCGGCACCGAGATTTACACCTCGACGGAGCCATCGGGGGTTGTGTCTTCTGAGGTGCATTTGGGTGTGACTCACCTTGGCCTTTCCTCCTCCAGGCGCCCGACCAGCCTGGCTGGGACGCGGACGCCACCTGGTGGTCACGTAGGAAGCTGACACGGACAGGAGGCTTCTTGTTAGTCACGGGAGCTTCTTCCTTCCACCTGTGCCCAGGCACGGGTGCTCTCACCTCGCAGGTGCGCACGCACACGTGCATACACGTGCATACATCAGCCCTCTCCTTACAACCTTCCCCCCTCCCTGAGCTGCAGTGCTTCCCGTCTGCCGTTTTCACTCTTTCCTCCTTGCCCTTAACCTGTGATTAATTGGCATTACTAATTACCAATGATTAAAAGCATCCTATGGGTGGGAATATAGCTCAGCGGCACAGCGCCTGCCTGGCAAGTGCAAGGCTCAAGGTCCTGAGTTCGATTCCTGGTTCCACTCCCCCTCCTCAAAAATCATGTTTTTGTATCTGCCAAAGGGAAACTAGTACGGGACAGAAGGGAGTAGAAGGCCAGGTGGAAAGAGAGGCTTCTTTGATTGCAGTTATTAAAGCTGTGTTATCTACCCACTCATCTACAGCAGATGTTCATTTCCTTCTAGTGGACTCACCAAGTTATGCAGCTGGCACTCTCACCTTATTTTTAAAGGTTTCCATCAGGCCCCAGAGACACTTCGCCCTCTGCCCCATGTCCCCACTCCAACCCCAGACACCCAGTATGCAGACTTGCTCTAGAAGTCTGCTTCCCCCCACCCCTTGGGATTGAACTTAGACCCTTGCACTTGCCAGGGAAGCACTTATTCCACTGAGCCATCTCCCCGGCCCCTAGGAGTCTGCTTACTGAGACATTTCAGTGTCACACTAGAGACTTTTTTGAAACAGGGTCTTGCTCTGCTGTTCAGCCTGCCTTGAGCTCATTTTGTAATCAAGAGTCACCTTGAACTTGCAGTGATCCTCCTGCCTCAGCCTCCTGAGGGCTGGGATTACAGGTGAGCACTACCACGCCCAGCTCACACTTGCACTTGAAGTTCATCTAGACTATACCATGGATGAGTACTTCTCTTCCTCCTGCTCTTCCTCTCGTTCCTCCCCCTCCTCCTTTTTCTTATTCTTTTAACTAACCCCAGTTGGGCATGGTGGTGCATGCCTGTAATCCCAGCATTTTGGGAGGCTGCTGAGGACAGGACAATCACAATTTTGGGCCCAGTCTGGGCAACTTTTTTTTTTTTTTTGCGGAACCGGGGATTGAACTCAGGCCCTTGTGCTTGCTAGGGAAGCACCTATTCCACTGAGCCATCTCTCCCCATTCCTCAGTCTGGACAATTTAATGACTTAACAGGAACTTTTTTTTTTTTTTTAAAGGAGGCTAACAATATAGCTCATACAAAGGCCATAGGTTTGATCCCCAGTACAAAAAGGTGTGTGTGTGTGGGTTACTCCAAGGGTGTGGAAAGCAGAGGAAAACTTAACCTTACAGGGAAGGGGTTCATAGCTATAGGGTCAGGGCTGGCCTGCGGGTGTGTGTCAGTAACATGCACAGATGGGATTAAAGACGGCTCTTGAGGTTCCTCTCTAAACTCATAATCCCAACATCCTCAGGAGCTAGTTCCAGTTGAGGGACATTCTTCAAAATGCCTTACCAGTGTGCCTCAAAGCCTCTGAGATGGGAAGAAAGCCCGAGAGGCCCTCCTAGTCCAGAGGAACCTGGGGGCACAAGATGCTCAGTGGGGGCTGGGGCAGGAAGGGGACCCTGCAAGGAACAAGGAATTCTGAATAAGCTAAGGGATTTGGTTAGTAATTATGGGCAATCGTCTATTCATTGATGGTAAAAAACGTGTCATGACAGTGTGAGACATGAATAACGGAAAGTTGGCATGACATATACAAACAATTTGGCCTGTATTTATTTATTTATTTATTTATTTTAGCAGAACCGGGGATTTAACCCAGGCCCTTGTGCTTGCCAGGGAAGTGCTTATTCCACTGAACCATCTCCTTGACTCCTGGCCTGTTTTTAAAATGGTAAAGATTGAAGGCCATTGAAATAGCTCAGCGGACTAAGGTCTTGCTGAGGCAAGCACAGGAACTGCGGCTTGATCCCTGGCACCACATGCTGCAGCAGTCTTGACCCTGGGGCAGGCTGAGCCGGCCACTGAGTCCGGGTGTGAGGACGCATGCCTGTAACCCCAGTGCTGGGGAGGCCAAAAGCAAGAGGATCACCACAAGAGCCTGAGCTGCCTAGTGAGACCCTGCAACAACCAAATACACTAAAATGCTAAAGATTCAGATAAAAAAGACACTTCTCTTTCTGTACCTCTCCTCTCTATACCCTTCCTTTTTCCTTCCTTCCTTTCTCTTTTTTTCTTATTGAAATATTAGGGATTGCCATCAGGGCGAGTTAGGCTATATCTGCAATCTATTTTAATTTGTATTTAAATTTTAGTACAAGTCTCCTTAACTTGCTCAGGCTAGCCTCCAACTTGCAATCCTCCTGCCTCAGCCTCCTGGAATGCCCAGATTGCAGGTGTGCATGCACCTGGACTGGATCTCTTAGTCACTCTCAAAGATAATGAGCTGTCTAGGAAGTGTAGCAACCATGTGTTACTTAGTTGATACCATGTATAGAAGTAAAGCATAGGAAAGCAACAGCATGAGGGGAAGAAACATGAACTCGGAGAGATGAGGTTGCTGGAGGCTTCTCATTGGGGATCCGTGTCTATTTTTTGCCAAGATCTCGGGCCCATGGGACTTAATACATCCTCAGAACTGAAATGCTAGCAGAAACTTAGCTTTGTAAAGTATGCAGTTTGCAGGGGATGTATGACTAAGAAAACAACTAAATCTCTTAGGATAACAAATTTTAGAAGGATCTACACCTCCTTGAATTCTTATCTACTTTAAGTTCCTTAGTAAATCAAAATATTTGTTCTAGCGTTGACAACTGGCTTGGGAGATTTTAACAGATGGGATCTGAAATAGCTCTGAGATACTGTGGATCATGGGAAGCAAAACCTAACAAAGTAAAAATGAACTATGCTGCCCCAGGGTTTTAAGATAAACTATTATTTGTTTCTGTATGGATTTTACCTCTCCATGGAAATTATGCTTTTTTTTTTTTCGTATCGCTGTTGCTGATGCCGACCCTGCCCCCCACCTCCTGCCACGGCCTCCGCCTGGGCTCCTGCAGAGCCGCGCAGCAGAGAGCCACACTGAGCAACCGCCTGGGGGCGCCACCCGCCTGGGTTTCACCGTAGCGCATCTTCAGTGCGGGGCTCAACACGATGTACACAAAACATCACTGGTGAAGCTGGGGCGCCCTCGAGCACCCCCCTGTGTGGTAATTATGTGATTCCTCTGTGCCACACCACATGGCCGAGCTAGTTTTCAGCCCGCCTGGGCTGAGCGGTTGATGGTTTATGTGGACACTTTCGGAACCGGGCCTGATTCTGTCCCTGCACTGAGCTAAACGCCTGGCTTGGGTTGCAGTAACAGAATTTCGCAGCTGCTCGCTCCACTAGAGGGGTTGGGGGGAGCATGCAGAGGTCTTTGACTTTTGTGCATGTGTGTGTGCGCGCGCACTACCAGGCTGAGCCCAAGGCCTTCGCGCTGAGCTACATCCCCAGCCTTTGTATGATGTTTTTACATTTTATTTTGTTATTATTATTATTGTTATTATTATTTCTTTGTTTGATTTTTTGAGACAGGATCCTGCTCAGTTGTCCAGTCTGGCCTTGATCTTGTGACCTTCCTGCCTCAGCCTCACGGGCGCACCCCCAGGCCAGTGAATGCACATTTCTGCCTGGCGCGCTTAGCATCCTGTCTGCGTAGCACGCTCTGATCCCGGTCCAGAGTGCCGTTCTGGGGCAGCCTTTCCAAACGTCTCCCGAGAGCCTCTCCCCTCTCCCAGCCCAACCCAGCACCAGGGAGCCAGCCCATGTGGAGTTCAATTGCCCAGTCTCCTTCCTCATCTGTGTGATGGGGATAATGACACTTACTTTCACACTAACTTTGGGAATTTGGTA
Source organism: Ctenomys sociabilis (assembly GCA_004027165.1). Lineage (NCBI taxonomy): Eukaryota > Metazoa > Chordata > Mammalia > Rodentia > Ctenomyidae > Ctenomys > Ctenomys sociabilis. The sequence goes on along the minus strand of PVKA01006773.1, from coordinate 67,698 downwards.
TTTGGAATCTAGCCTTCCAGGCACAGAAGTAAGGGCCGGCGGTATAGCTCAGCGGACTAAGCGCTTGCTTAGGTAAGCGCAGGGACCAGTGTTCGATCCTTGGTTCCCCAAGCCGCGCTGGCCCCGCCTTAGGGTGTGCTGAGCCAGCGATGCAATCCGGGCGTGGTGGCGCGCGCCTGTAATCCCAGCACATGGGAGGCAAAAAGCAGGAAGATCACTATGAATATGGGTTGTATGCATAGTGAGACCCTGCACCAAAAAAATAGAAAAAAAAAAAAAAACCAGGCACGGAAGTATTGAAAACACAAAGTACTGCGGGTTGTCCTATGGCAGATCAGCCAGGGTGATCTGAGAAAGCCTTGAGTTCAGACTCTCAGTAAGTGGCCTAGCAGCCCTGGGAGTGTGCTACCTCTTAATTAATTAATTAATTATCTATGTATCTATTTATTTACTTGGTACAGGGTCAGACTTGTGATCTTGCCTCAGCCTCTCCCATGCTGGGATTACATGGGAGAGGCTGGTTCCACACCTGGTTCTGAGTCCTGCATGGCATGGCCAGGGTTCTGGGGTCGGCACAGCATGCGGTACTGGGGATTGAATTTGGGAATTTCGCTTGCCAGGCAGGCGCTTCTGCCGCTGAGCTAATCTCCCCAGCCCGATGGGTCTTTCTTGACCCAGTTTCTCCACTTGGAAGACAGGAGACCCAGTGTCTCTGTGTCCTTGGAGGTGCAAGGAGGACCAGAGTTGCAGGACTCTGCGGCATCCGGGCTGAGAATGGTGCCAGAAGGAAGCTGGGGCTCGGTGCGATTTTTGGATGAATGTACTGAAGGAAAAGAAGAGGACAGAGGAGAAGGGCCCTGGAAAGTCTGTCAGGTGACATCGCTCGTGCCTGGGCCTCTTGCTGCCACCTCAGGAACGGAGGCAAGGCACTGCCTCAGGCTCAGGGAGAAGGCCGCTGATGAGGGCACCTGGCCTTGCGCAGTGTGCGGCCTGAGCCGCTGTCTTCACCCGCTGGTTTCCACCCAGGGTCTCACTCCATGCAGCAGGTTCATACGCGGCCTGAGGATGAGGATGGACCTGAAGCCAGGGGAACAGGTCTGGGTGGAGCTTCCGCCCTTCCGTCCCCTCTGTTTACCATCTCTCGGGACTGCCTAGGGGTGGCAGGCGGGCCCCACTTAACTACCTAACTGGACTGGAAATGAGAGGGCTGAAATAGTGAGGCTGCGCATGCGCTCATCCACCTCCTGTGTCAGTTGCGTCCTACTCAGTGCTGCCCAGGTCCCGACCGCACTGTGCACTGGGTGAGAGCGGGGTGACCTTGAGCTTTATTTGGTCATTGCTTCCCTGCGAGCCTGCATGCCGGACCCTATCTCTCCTGGGCGGAGTTCGAGGGCCTGGGCGGAGGCTTGGTTACTTTTGCTCTTGCCCTGTCTCTAAGCGCCTACTTCGCCCCTCCACTGTGTGGGCGAGTGTGTCGTCCCCCTGACGTACAGTCCTCTGGAGTCCCATGAACATGGTCTTCTTCCCAGGGTGGTGAGCATATGGATGCCTGTCCCACTGACTGCTGAACCCTGTGACTAGGGCAGGGGCTGCAACCTTCAGGGCTCAGGGCGTGAACACAGGTATCACCAGGCTGGAGTCAGAACGACTGAGTCACCTTGGGTGTCCTTGACCCAGCATCAGAGGACAGCCGTATCCTAAATGTACACCGTCTCTCCCACCCCAGGCTGTGTCACTACCTCAGCAGTATGTCACAGTCCCAAGGGTCCTGGGGTCAGAGGTGCTTCTGGCGCTGAGCAGGGCTCAGGTGTCTGTGTGTAGGTTCTCCAATGCACCTGTGGGTTTTATTATTATTATTATTTGTTTTGTATTTTATAGGGAAGGGTCTACAGGGTGTTCAGGATCTTACTACTAGATCAGACTTGTAGTGATCCACCTGTTTACAGCCTCCCAAGAACTGGGAATACAGGCACGCACCACTGGCTTTTATTTTTGTTTGTTTTGTATATTTTTAAAAAATCTTTTTTTAGCACAGGGTCTTGCTGTGCAGCTCAGACAGACTCACAATGGTCTTCCTGTCTCAGCCTCTGCAGTGCTGGGATTACAGGCGTGCACCACCGTGCCCAGTCACCATGACCAGCTCAGAGCGCCTGGGAGCGGGGCTGGTGTGGCATGTAGTGACAGGAATCCAACCCAGCCCCTGTGCTTGCCTAAGCAGGTGCTTAGCCTGCTGAGCTATCTTGCCCCCCAACTCTTCCCCGTTTTGTCTTTTTGAGGCAGATTCTCACTATGCAGCTCAGGCTGGCCTTAAGCTCACTTTGTAGCCCAGGCTGGTCTCAACCATACAACCAACCTCATGCCTCGGCCTCCTCAGTGTGGGGATTACAGGCTTGGGCCACCATGCCCAGCTTTTTCCTGCATTTATTTGCATAAAATAAATACGGCACAGTCTTGACAAACCCAGGCTGGAGGAAGTGCCTGTCTCACCCTTTGGGTGATTTGCCCAAGCTCTGAGCACCTCTGGGAATAAATCTGTGCATGATGAACAGCAACTCAGAGGTGACTGGGGAGCAGGTGCTGGTGACATGGCCCTGGGACAGTGTCCTGCTCCCCTTCCTCTTTGTTTGGAGCAGGTCTGGTCCTCAAATCTCTGTTTGCCCAGATTATCTGGGAAATGGGCGTGGGCACCACAGCCTCCCTGGGACTGTCCATGACCTCAGCACACTTCCCTGCCTCTGTGGTGTCACTGGAGTAGAGGGGCTGGAAAGCGTCTTAATTGCCTGCCCACCGGCCAGGTGCCCCTCGTCCATTGTGCACCCTAGATTGGCATCAACAGCCCAGCACAACGCGGAAACTAAGAGAAGGCTCAGGGGCGCAGGGCTCACTGCTGGGTCAGAGAGAGGGGAGCAGACTCAGGGAGCTGGAAGCCAGAATAGCATGAAGTTTCAGCTTGGCTGCTGAGCAGCTGGGTGTCGGTCGGGTCGGAAAATGACATCATTGCCTGAGCCCCGTGTGCGAGGTCAGAGCAGGCAGAGTGACAAGACCTCCCCGTGGTGGTGCCCAAGAAAGAGACGTCTCTGTACACCTCTGCTCCCCATACCACTGTACAAGCAGGGGGGTCACCACCTTGATGCTGTGGGGAGGAAAGGGCGAGAGTGGAGAAGCCCTGGCACATGCTCAGGAGAAAAGAGGCTGCCGATGGTGCCTCAGAGGCAGAGAGAAACCTGCATCTAATAAGCAGACTTTTCAAGATGGAACACTGCTTTCAAAGGAGCCCCTTGCTGGGCGTGGTGGCGCACACCTGTAACCCAGCGCTGGGGAGGCTGAGGCTGGAGGATGGTTGCGAGTTTGAGATCATCTAGGGCTACAAAATGAGCCCAAGGCCAGCCTGAATTCCATAGTGAGACTCTGTCTCAGACAAAAAAAGTAGCCCCTTGCCCCTTGCTTCCCATACCTGCTCTTTGCAAAGGTTTGTTCAATTCTGCTCTTCTCAGGAACCATGGTGTGGTTATGGGAAATGGTTGAAAGCCGACATGCAAGTTTACGTCACCCTGGTGGCTCGCGTGCCTCCTGGGTACTTCGAGGCACACGTCACACCCATGCCTCATGCTCCAGGACCTCAGAACCAGAGAGACCCTTCATACATGGACACACTGCCTGGATTCCAGCCCTCTGGCTCCTGGTCTGTGGAAACCAGAGGAAACAGTTTTCCTGACCTTCCTGGGAGCCCAGCAGGTGGGACATGCAAGGTAGCATCTCCTTGTCCCAGTGCAGGAAGGACATTACCAAGTCCAGGAATGCAGAGGAGCAGGAGGGGGAGGGAGGCAGCATGTGCAGCCCGGCTCCAGCCTACGCATTAGCAGGTCGCTCTGGGAGCGTTATCTACCCTAAGCCTTATTTTCCACAGCTGGCAAATGGGACTAATGGATACCTACCTCGCACCTTTGTTATTACAGTGCTGCAAGACAGTGTGGTTAAAGCACCTTGCAGGTTGCCTAGCACCTACCAGGAGCTCAAACCTATCATTTGCTTTCTGCAAAGGTTCTTTGCGTGTTGTGGTGCTGAGCTGCTCACGCCGAGCCTGAGTTCTGCTGTGGGTACTGCCCATGCCCTGCTTCCCCACTTCCCCAACCTGCAGTTCAAGTAAGATCTCACTTCCCAAGAGGAGCCTGCCTGCCTTTCCTCCGGCTTCTCCCTGCCCTGTCTTCTTCCATACTCCTGTGCCCATGCCACCTGGTGGGTCACCAAGCCGGGTGGGAATCCTGACCAGGGGCTGTCATCCTCCCAGGGCCTCCAGGGTCACTGGGATGCAACTGGGTCACCCGGGAGGGCTGAGCTGTGTGGAGCATATGGCACAAATCTGGGCACTTAATCTTCCCAAGCGACCTCACGAGGGCGCTGCTATGCTTTTTTCCTTCACAAAGGTAGAAATGGGAGAGCAAGGAGGTGGTGTCACCTGTGGGAGAGCAGATAGTCACCCGGGGAAAGACAGGACCTGAAGCTGGGCAGCACGACCCAGCACCATGCGGCAGGGGAGCCTGGGCAGGGAGGGGAGGGCTGGGCTGCCACCACGTTGAACCTGGCTCTGTGCTGCGATGGGCACGTCTTGTGGCCCAGTGCCATGTGCTGTGTGGGGAACCGCGCTGCACCCATTCCCCACCCTAACAGAGCTAAGCACCTAGGACTCTGGTGTGGCTAGAAGGTGCCCCAAGTGGCCGTGCTGCCTGCAAGATGAAATTTCAGTTTGTTCTCTCCCAAGCCCTTGCTTTTTATTTTACTTATTTATTTTTTAGCCCTTGCTTTTTCATCTTGCAATTATTTCATTGTGATCTTGGTAAAATTTGAGCATTGTAGCTTTATAACAACTTTGAAACAATTTTTTTTTTTTTTTATGCCTGTCATAAAGCCCGAGGAATGGCCTAGGCCTGCAAAAAACCAGGTACAGCCATACCCTGGAGGGGTCACTGTCTTGCATGGAAACAGACACATGGGCAGTTAATCCTGGCCTAGAAAGCACTCAGCCTAGAGATAGGGAGGACTGGTTCTGCCCCCGTGCGTGGCGAGCTGGTGTCCTGGCCAGCTGTCCAAATGTGGTGGGGTGGAGGCCTTCATTCTTCAGAGCCTGGGGCCCAGTGTCGTATATGTGACCCCAAGCAGCCTTTGAGGTGAGTGGATGCTGGGATGGGAAACAGGCTCAAAGAGACAGAGGGCAAGAGGAGGGGGTGTAGAGGGATTAAGGCCTTGTAGCCCAGGCCTTGTGTGTGCTGAGTGTGACTGTTACTGACATGGACTAATGAAAATAAAGATGAAATGAAAACAAAGGAAATGGATTAGGAGGAGCCCAGTTGTCAGCAGAGCCAGGAGGCTGTTCTGGAAGCCTGGGAATAAGCTGAGGGAGGCATAGACCAGCCTCAGAACTGTGGGAGGAGAAGGGCAGGCGGAGAGAGGGCAGCAGTGCGGGCCTGCGCGGTCTGCCCAGGCAGAAGAGGCATGGGGAGTGCGTGCAGGAAGCTTGGCCATCCTTGCCCTCCTCCGGGGTCCCGTGGACCCTGATTCTGCCTTCCCTTCTGCACAGACCCACCTTCCCCTTGCTTGCACCTAAGTTAGGGCTGGAAAGTTGCTTTCTCTTGGCAATGCTGGTGCTTTTGGAAAAACATCAAGGCCAACCAAACTGCCCAGGTTTTTGATTTTGCAAAGGCCTCCTCTGATGATTGGTGAGCGGGGCTTCCAATGCTGAGCTCCACTTAGTCCTATATCATTTCCATGTTTGCATTAAGTAATCAGGACTTGGTTCTAAAAATAAGGTACTCCTATTTACATCTTTCCCTTCCCACCAGCTCATTTCCTCCCTTCCCTGTTCTTCAGCAAATTTGTTTAGAGGCTGACATGGGTCAGGCATCAGCTGCTCATTCCCTGGTCCTGGACTTTAGCCCCTACCACCGTGGGACCCCACAGCCCATGGCAAGATGGCTGAGCCCCCAGCAGGCTCATCGCGGGTTCTGAGTCTGTTTTTTCTGTGTTCTTGGGTTGAAGGTCACCTAGAAAGCTCTGCAGTTACCCCTTCTTCCAGCATAACTAAGGGTCCAGCTCCTACTGCTCTGATCCTGTGTCTCAGGATGTGGGGATGGTATGAATGGGGAAAGATTGGGGCCAGTGAGATAGCTCAGCAGTCTAAAGCACTTACTTGGACAAGCTTAGGCAAGAGCAAGGACTATGGTTCAGTCCCCAGCACTATATGCCATGCTAGCCCCTCCCCAGAGTGGGCTGAGCTGGCCTTACACACACACACGGAAAGAGGTTTTTGCTGGCAAATGTCTCAGCACCTAAGTAGCCACCTAGCCTTGCCACGATCAGCACCTTCTCACTGTCTTACTACCCTCAGACAGACCCTTTCCTGATGCCTCCTGTGGATCCTTCTTTCTCTTGGAGTCCTCTTTGCTTTCTGGAAAGTGCCCAGCTCCCAGCAGCCTGTGCTTTCAGATGGGCTAAGTGCAAAGCAACCTGGGAGCCCAGCGGAGGCGCAGGGTCCCTTCCTGAGCAGAAGCAGCCTGCTGAGATGGGTGTGCGGCTACCAACAGCCCCTCCTCCTCCTCCTGCTCCCTGACACTCTCTTGTATTGCCCTGCTATCTTCCCTTTAGACTCAGTCATGTGGGAATGAAGCTTCTTACAGATGCCAAAAAAGCACAGGGAACGCAGATGTGGATCCAGGTCCTCTGGCTCTCTTCAAGCTGCGGCCGGTCTGTCTTTCTCATCACCATTCTGTCCCTTGGTTCCAATGCCCTGATTAACTAATTATAACCAGGAATGGTTGAATCTATTTTTTTTTTATATTTACATTTTTAGTGATGGCTTCAACTGTACCAGTCACCTTTGTAAAGCAGAAGTTTAAAGGTGCGTATGAAGAGGTAGAACTTGGGAGAGAGAAGGATAGGGGAGCTTGGAACTGGGGATGTTTCTGTTTTTGATGGCAGGAATCTGTGGAATGTGTAAATGTACAAGAACTTGTCTTGGTCTTGGTTTATGGAGAAAAAGGAAGATAATGGGACATTTATGGGTAAAAGACACAAGTTTGGAGGAGATGGATGAATCAAGATAATTTACTTAAAATATTCTTTGAGAGTCTCAATCTGTTTCTTTTTCTTAAGATCGGGTTTTAGCCACTTGTAAAGTAAGAAGACTTATAGACTTAAAGGATCTTTAAGGGATTTGGGGTATGACTGGCCTAGAAAAGTATAGGCGGGCCTAGGGATTATGGATCCGGGTAACTCCGAGGAGCTTAGGAGGCTTCGGTACACAGGCACTGTGCATTATGTGCTTGGCCCCTCGTGATCAGCTCCTTTAATCCCACTCTCTTCCCTAGGAGTGGGTGGGGAAAAGATTCCTCCAATTCCAAAGGTGATTTCCCCCATAACGGCTCTGGGAAAATCCAGGAGTCCCCAAGAGGCATCTCTATAGAACAAAAGATATGCCTGTTATCCAGGAAAGTAATTTAGGACCTGTGAGTCTCTAAGAAGACCACCAGGGTCTTCAGATCTCTCTATCAGAAACGGAGGTAGAAGAATAAATATGAGAATGAAAGAGCTTCCCGGTATCTCTGTCCATAAGTGGCTTAGTCACTCTGTCTCAAGAACTGGAGCCTTTTCTGCATTGTATCTGGCCATGATGTTTTGTTTTACTGCAGACCTCAGCAACAGAATCAGTCACCCATGGACCGCACCCTTGGAAACCCTAAACTGAGCAACCCTTTCCCCCTTGTAGGTGCCAGATATTTCATTTGGGTGTGGGAAACTTCCCACAGTGCATCTGTTTTCATTATGGGGGTCTCTCTTGCTAGGGCTTGTACATAGATGCTCCCCCTACAGCCTCATGTGGTCATAAGTGGGGCTTTTCAGAGATGGCTGGATCTAGGGCGTGATTCGGGGTGTGCAGACTGGATATAGCAGGGGAGATGGGGGCGTTGCTGTGGCTGGTGCTTGTTGCTGCTGCTTGCTGCTTCTGTTTGCTTCCTTCAGCCTGCCATGAACAGCTTCTCTGTGTTGCCCTTCTGCCCTCCAACCTGCCCAGAGGCCTGTGTCAGCCTATTATGGACTAAAACCTCTACAAGCTGTGAGCTAAATAAACCACTTCCCCTTTAACTTTGGATGTTGGGTATTTTTGTCTGAGCAATAAGAAAACTTTTCTCGTCTATACTGCAGAAAGAGTTTAAAAATAAGCCTTCAAATGAGTTTTTAAATATATATATATATAGGATCAAAGTTGAAAATTGCCCTAAGACCTCTGGGGCATCCCACACAAAACACTATGGAGAGTAATTGTTATGGGGAATAAAATAAAAAATTTTGATCACAAGGCTGAATTCCCTCTCAAGAAAACAATCCTTTTGCCTCAGACCAGATGATCAGAAGAACATACCAAGGAACTGGGCACCTAAAACAGCTAGAGATTTTTGAGGGGGAGGTACGGGGAGCACATGAGGTGTAAGTTGGAGAGCTGGCAACTCCACTGTGTAGGCTCTCTTTACCTAGATGATCCCAGATTTTTTTTTTTTCCCTAATGAAATAGCTTCTCCGTCCCTTTGTCAGAGGCTTTTCAATGTATCCCTGACACTCAGCCCTTCAGACATGGAGCTTTTTCAGGGAGCAGCAAGACGCCCAGGGGCTTCTCCCATAGCTGGCAGTCCACAGCCAATGGGTGCCGGGGGGATAGCACCCTATGTGTGGATGGGAAGGAGTGCCGAGGAGCCACGGAACTTGGGTTCGAATCCTGTCTCCACCACTGGCATCATGTGTGGGCTCAGGAAAGGTGCAAAAGCTTCTTTTAGCCTCAGTTGACCCACCTGTAAGTTGGGAATAGAGACGCTGATCGTGTGTACTGGAGACATTAGTCGTAGGTCAGTGTGGTATGCGATAGACACTTAGTGCCCAGTACATGTTGTGGTTGGTGCCACTTCTAATTAGAGTATCCAAACCTTGCCTAGTTCTCATGATAAATGGAGCCAAGTTCTTTCATTTGGACTTGGCAAGAGGAGAAAAAAACACTCCTTGCTTTGCAAACTTTCCTAAAGGCAAAGACCCTGGTGTCAAGATGAAGCTAGCTAAAGAGCTCAGTGAGACAAGTGAAGCCTTTCCTCCAGGGATGGGGAGGCTTTCATCGAGGCCTTCACAGCACAGACTCTGCGTGTGTCCTGGGATGTGGGCAAGAAAGAGAGGAGATCGGGCTGCGTGGAGGTGAGAGGGACTTCAGGGGCAGGCTCTGCTTCCGGGCGTCCTCTGGCAGGCAGGGTTAGAGCAGACTCCACTTCAGACTCTCTCTGCAGACTTGATCCCACCCCCTTTTTTTTAATTAGTTGTACAGCCTAATGGATTTGGGCAGGCTTGTACATACCCAAGGGGCTCCGACACACACACCCACACCCACACCCACACACACACACACACCCACACACACACACACACCCCGCATTCAGGGCCACACACAAATCTGCACTGCATAACTTGTGCCACACTCTAGTTAGGCATTCGTCACAGAGTGTCAAACTGCAAACATATTTTTCCCAGTGTGATGGGCCAAATCCTACAGTTCTAGTACCTATGATCGCAGCATGCAGGAGGCCGAGGCAGGAGGATCTCTGCAAGTTCAAGGCCTGCTTCAGCTACAAAATGAGAGCCTTTCTCCAAATCAAACAAACAACCCCAAAATGAAAACATATTCCCCACATCACAGCCTGGGCCTAAAGACAATGGTTGCCTCTGGCTGGCCACACCACCTAGAGTTGAATGGAGCTAAATGAGAAAAGTGGAATATGAAGATGAGTGTTGACAAATCGTACCTACTGTTTGAGATTCCATGCACAGCAGCAAATGGAGCAAGTGGAGTCACCCAGCAGGAAGATGTGGGCCTGCTCTAGGTGCCACGTGAAGCTCAAATTCCCCCAGCTGAGAGTGGTGGACCAAGAGGAGGAGGAAGAAAAGAAGGAGGAGGAGGAGGAGGAGAAGGAGGAGGAGGAGGAGGAGGAGGAGGAGGAGGAGGAGGACAAAGGTTGGGGGCATGTTACACAGAGCTTTCTTTGCACATGATTTTCTAGTCAATGGGGAGCCACAGGGGGCTCTTCCACAGATACTGGAGGTAATCAAAGCTGCAAGTTAGAAAGCTTCTTTGGCCAAGTTTTCTAAGCCTATTAGAGGAGAGGGACCAGAGGTGGCAGCTTAGTTGTGAAGCCAGGAATCCAGCTAAGCCAAGCAGTGAAGAGCTTTGACTGCGTTGTTGGTGGAAAGAAATGCGGAGATGTGGAAAGACCCAAGAGGCTCTATTAAAACACGGGCCTTAGCATCAAAGTAGAAGTCATGGGTGTGAGAAGGAAAGAGAGAGAGAGGGAAAGGGGAAGGGAGGGAGAGAGAGAGAGAGAGAGAGAGAGAGAGAGAGAGAGAGAGAGTGAGTGTTTGGGTGCTAGGCCTAGGGAAGGGGCAGAGAGATAAATCTCCTAAAATCAAACAAACAAACAAACAGAGGCCTTTGATGGCAGAAGGAGCTGTGGTTTATGAGGGGGGGGGAAGCAGAGATGTTTCTGGAAATGTTAAGCATAACTCTGCTGAGAAAGATACTGCCAGCGAACCTACAGAAACGAAAATGAGCCATGAGTAAGGGGTGGGACAGAGGGCAGGGGTGAGGGGAAACAACAGATCCAGTATGGAAGCTCTGATAAAAGTGCAGACTGCAGAGAAAAAGGCAAGGAGAGACGGAGAAGGGGGCTGAAGCCAGAATGCCAGATTATGCACTCTCAGGAAGGAAGCTGGATTCAGTGTATGTGGCCTTTTTTTTTTCTTTCTTAATGTATTTGGTACAGGGCCTCACTACACAGTTTAGACTCGTTGTGATCCTCCTGTTTTCAGCCTTGCCAGTGCTGGGATTATAGGCATGCACCACCATGCCTAGTCTCAGTGACCAGCTCAGTGTGCCTTGGGTCACGGCTGGTGCGGCCTGTGGTGTTGGGGATCGAACCCTGGTCTCTATCCTTAGCCTGCTGAGCTATCTACCTGGACTCAACCTGACATGTTTTCTCCCAAATGTATGCAGTGTGGGCCACTGTCTTTATGCTAAATTACCTGTTTGCAGTACACTTTCATGAGTACCACCTTGCCTACCTGGTCCCGACAGAAGCTTCTGGAAGCACACCTTGATGGCATGCTGCCCACAGCCCTGCCTGCTCCCATGGCATTGGTGATGGAGAGATGAAAGAAGGTCAGAGAGAGGACAGAAAGAAGTGGGTAACCCAGCTACCTGCTGGATCTCCCACTGGAGAGCAATGCCGTGGTCATGCACATATTCCAGTACTTCCTGGGGTCTGGTGGGACTCCCCCTGCCACAATTCCTTTACCATATCTTTTTTTTTTTTTTTATGTATTTGGTACAGGGTCTAGAGGGTCTACAGGGTTTCACTATGTAGACTGGACTCTTAGTGATTCTCCTGTTTTCAGCCTCCCAAGCGCTGGAACTGCAGATGCATGCCACCAAGCCCAGTCTCAGTTGCAATTTCAGTGTGCTCCAGGGGTTGGGCTGGCATAGCATGCTAGGGATTGAACCCTGGCTGCTGTGCTCTGCCTAAGTAGGTGCTTTAGTCCACTCAGATATCTGGCTGACCCTACCATATCTTTTTTCTCTCCTTCCTCCTTTCTTCCCTGAGAAAACCATTCTACACAAGCCAATTGGCACCCTAGAGTCTCAGGGGTAGAAAGGTCAACAGAAGACAATGGAGTCTGCACTCATCAACTTCACAAGAAGAAGCTCACAGTACTGAATGGACAAGAAGGTGGTGACTTGCCTGCTTGTCCAAGCTGCACAGCTGTTAGTGACAGAGTCCAGGCCAGCAGCCAGGGGACTCCTGGCTGTCACACTCCTCAGGACACCAGATTGCATCATCTCTCATGAAGCAACTTTTCCTAAATTCATACACGTTGGAAGAAATTTACAACTTTGCAGCCCAGTGTTTCTTCTCAAATTAGAGTAGTTTATAAAAGATCACCCTCCCGGAAGGTGGATTCCAGAAGGAGGTTGATTTACTGACTGCATCCCAAATGACAAGGTCTGCATCGAGGCTTGCAACTAGGCCTTACATATTCTCATGTCACTGGGAGCTGGCTTTTAACTGCCTGTCAAGTTAAAGAACTCAAAAAGATTGAAACACCTGCTCCAACCTACCCAGTATGACAAAGGGTACCATGGAGGTGGGATCTAATGCCACGCTGCTTTTTGTCTGCTACTAAGCCCTTTGTCTTTACCACTGGAAGGAAGGAGTGAAGAAGAAAAAAGGTTTTCTCCTGGGCCTTCCTATTAGTGGGGAAAGCTAAGAGAGCAAGAAGAAGAGCTGTAGGCCTGGACCCCTGGTGTGTGGGCCGTGGGCAATCCCAGGGGCACCTATGGTCTGTTCCTCCCTCAGAGAAGGGGAATCAGGTGGTGACCTGTGCCCCACACAGGTGTCAGAACTTCTGCTGGGGACTCACTGTCTTATTTTTCAACCTGCCCCTTCCTTACCACGGAAGCAAGAACAAAGCTTCTGGAGCACACTGCCTGTTTTGCAATTCTATCCCTGCTTGATCTTATCCTGGGTGCTGTCTTCTCCGTCCCAGTCCCCGTGGAGACCTGTTCCAATCCTGCTCTGGCCCCTCACCTCACAGCCTGTTGCTGACTAGCTGGTGTTTTCTCAAGGCAAGAAACAGCAGGTTCTTTTAAGAAGAAGCGAGTTCCTCTAAGGAAGTGGAGCTGCTGATAAATGATTTAATCCATGCTGGGAACATTGTACTTCATTAATATTCAAGATTCAATTTGTCATTGATTTGTTTCTTTTGCGTATTTAGTGCAAGGTGTACAGGGTCTCACTATATAGATCAGACTCATAAGGCTCCTCCTGTTTACAGCCCCCAAGTGTTGGGATTACAGGTGTGTGCTACCACGTCCAGTCTCAATCTCAGTCTCAGCATGCCCGGGAGGTGAGGCCAGCACATCAGGCCCGGGGATTGAATCTCTGGCCCCTGAGTCTGCCTAAGCAGGCATTTTAATCAGTTGAGCTATTTGGCTGGCCCTTCAACCTGTTATTGTTTGTATAGCACAACTCAGGATGCTTGAATTCAGGCTCTGAGAAAGAAAAGTCACATCAGATGTGGTACCTGTTGTGCTGCTTGTCAAACTTTCCAAGATTGCTTCATTCAACACATATTTGCTGAGCAGGGAGACAGGAAGACGATTAAGATGAGGACGTTGCCTGCAAAGAGCTCACAGTCTGGCCAAGGATGCACAGAGGTCAAGCAAGTACAGTACACGTTGTATATGCCGTCACCGAGCCATGTGGGGCAAAGGTAGAGAAGGGAATAACTAGGCCCATCCTCCCACCAGGAATGGAGAAAGTGGCGTGGGGCCACCAGGAATAGCTTCAAGTTTGTTCTTCTAGGTTTGAGTCACAGGAACTAGAGGAGGAAAGAGCTCCAACAAAGGCTTGCAGCTACAGCAGGGATAAGGTAGATAAGAAACACAATGCAGAAGGAGATTGGTGCACTGGCTCTGGGGCGAGAATCTATAGGACTGGAAGGCAGCAGAGATGGAAACCAAAGGATGGAGGAGAGGGAAGCTCCACGCACTCCATTTGTGTGTAATTTCTCAGCCCTGTAGCAAAGGGGAGGTTGGATCATGAACAGTGATTGGAGCTGTGAGTGGTTTCATTTGGGCTTAAGTTGGAAATAATGAAACAACTTTGCTGACCTTTTGACAAGGGAAGATAGGACCAGATCCACATATGAAAAGCTTGCTTTCCTTAACATACAGAGAAGAGATTTATTGCAGGAGCAAGAAGTCCAGGCAAGAAACCAGTCATGAGGTTCGTATGATCATCTAGGCCAGAAGTCTAGACCAGAGTGGAAGGGAGCAACAGGGGACACAACTGAGAGGGACAGAAAAAAGTTAAACTCAATAGAGATAGAGTTTGCAGGTCTTGGGGATGCCTTATCAAGGAGGGAGTGGCTTCCTTGGAAGTGCACGGGATGGTTCTGCCTGGCAGGAACTTTGCTCATAGCTCAGGGGCAGGCAGCACTAGGGATGGGTGACATGTGCTTCTGTCCTGGGCGGCTGCCGGGGCAGCTGGAGTGGGCATGAGGGCATCCTGGGGGCAAGGGTGAGGTCTGTCACCTGTGTCTGGGGAGAGCTGCACTATTTGTTTTCCAGTACTTTACCCTCACTATTTTGATCAGTTTTACTCTTTCTTGAGAGGGGACTGTGAGGGCTTTTGCTGTTGTTTGTTTTTGAGAGATGGTCTCACTGTATATACCAGGCTGGCCTGAACTCAGGGTGATCCTCCTTTCTTAGTCTCCCAGTGCAGACTGCTGAATCTCTAAAGGCAAGATTCTCTCTCTCTCTCTCTCTCTCTCTCTCTCTCTCTCTCTCTCTCTCTCTCTCTTGTCTATCTGTATCTCTCTGTGGAGACCGGGTTTGGCTATGTCATTCAGGTTGGCCTGGAATGTGCAGTGATCCTCCTGCTTCAGCTTCCAGAGTGCTGGAATCCAAGTGTGCACCACCAACTCAGCTCAAGGTTGGCTCTCACTGTATCTGCTGTGGCAGGGCCAGGCACCTGTAGTTACGTGGGTGTGGAAGATAAGCCTTGCTGTTTTGTAAACAAGTTACACACCCTTCAACATTCCCCCTGAGCTTGGCTCCTCTTGCATCTCACACTCCTGTTCCATTCATATTGTCCCTTCCTAGGCAGTGTGGCAGTCTCTACTCAGAGCGTGGACAATGCCATTTCCTTATGGCAGTGTGTACAGTGGTCCTCTCTGTGGTTTCAGTTTATCATACTCAGTGGTAATGCCATGCCTCAGTGGCCCCCGGGCCCACCCTACTATTGCCAAAAGTCAACTGCCATGGACACATGAACACTGTGTCACAGAGCCAGTGTCACCAGATCATTTCCTCTCATCAGGTGAGGAGACAGTCATCTCATATTATCCTAAGAAAAAGTGAAGTGTAGAGAACACATATTTATATAACTTACCTTATCTTTTGTTAATTGTTTTGCTATGGGTTGTTACTCTCTTACTATGCCTGATCTCCTTTTTTTCTTTTTTATTTATTTGGTACAGGTCTCACTACAGCTCAGACTCATAATGATCGTCCAGTTTTCAGCCTCCCCAGCACTGGGATTACAGATGTGCACCAGCATGCGCAGTCTCATTGGCTGGCTCAGCATGTAGTGCAAGGATCGAACCCTGGTCCCTACGCTTGCCTAAGCAGGCACTTAGAGCACCAAGTTACCTCGTGGGCCCTACTATGCCTGATTGTAACAGAGGAAAAATACATAGTATCCACGGTACTTTGTGTGTGGACTAAGAAATAGTGTGGAATGGTAGACCCCTAGGGGTGCAGCGTAAGAAACAGTTTCCACAGAGCTACCCTGGCTTCAGCCAATCATTTTCATTAACAGATTCTTTTTTTTTTTTTTTTTGCAGGAACAGATTAAGTTAACTCTCATGTTAGTCTTTAACTTTTTTCCAAAGTACGCAGAGAAACAAAGGACTAGAGGCTAACGATTGTTATCCTTGTCTTAGTGGATTCCTTCAAGGCTACTGCTTTTGAGTCTTGAGGCAATAAATGAAGAATTGCGTTTATTTTAAAGTTAAAGAAGCCAGAGCAAGCGTTAAGCGTCCATTTCTCCACTGAGTCTGACTCCCTTCACAGCTGGGTCAACCAGAAACCACTGGGTGTAAGGAACAGCCGGGCGCTCAGCCGGCCTGGGCTCAGCGTCCATGCGTGCTTCTGTTGGGGCCGCGCGCGGGACTCTGCGGTCTCGGCCATGCGTGTCACAGTGTCACAAACCCATATTCTACTCCAGAGCCTGCAGGGGTCCCTGGGGACACCAGACCCGCCCTGCAGTTCCCCATGCTCCCACCCGGTGGCGCCCCGTACCCGCGCCCCACCCCGGTGACATCACAAAGCGGGTCCCGCCCCGCCCCGCCCGGTGATGTCACAAAGCCCCCGCCCCCCGCGTGGTCCCGGCCGTGCAGCCGGCAGCGCAGCGATGGGCAGCGGGGTCCGCGCGCCCCTCCGAGCGCCCCGGGTCCCTGCGCGCGCGGCGCTGCTGCAGGGCGCGGGCCGGGCGGCACCCCCGCGGGGCCGGAGCTAAGCCCGCGTCCCGTCCCCGCCCCGGCCCCGGCCCATGGGGGTCCGCAGGTAGAGCCGCGTGCTCGGCCGGGCCGGAGCCGCGATGGCCGCGCGCCGCCTGCTGCTGGTGAGGCTGGGCAGGACGGGAGCGGGTGCAGGTGGCCGCGGGACCGGGGCCAGGGTAGGGGATGCGGTGGGACGGTGGTGGGGGCGCGCACTCCGTTTCCTGACTCGCGCTCCAGGCTCTCCGGGGTCCGCGGGATGGCGGGGTGCGGCCTGGCCCTGGACGGAGCGGGTCTGGGGCTTTCCTGACTCTGCCTCTCTTCTCCCAGACCCTTATGGGGCTGGTCATGGTGCAGCTGCGGTGTCACGCAGGGCCACCGCATTGGGGACGCAGGGACGCGGGGACCCGTCGTCTTTACGGCCTCGGGCGCGGCCCTGTGTGTGAACACCACAGCAGAAACCCCGGGGCAGGGGCCGGGGGCACACCGAGGAAAGCGGGGTACCTCGACCCTATTCCCGGGCCCGGTCCCCAGGAGCAGGGGCCGCAGGATGCGGCCTCGAGGCTGCGCGCACAGCTACCGGCGCGGCTCTGCCATTCAGCGCAGCTGCCTGCTTCCCGCATCCGCATCCACGTCCCGTCCCCTGTGCTGGGACGCAGAGTGAATTCGGTGGAAAAAATTAGCTCCGACTCGGAGGCACCGCGGACCTCGGCGCCTGCCCCGGCCCCTGCGGGAGCGCGGAGGTTGTCGGTGAAGCGCACAAACAAGGAGAGCGCTGTGTCTCCGGGTGGGGTGGGGTGGGGGGAGCGCCGCGCTGGCTCCTGAGACCCGCGGTCCGGCGCCGCAGTTGCCAGGGCCCCGGAATCACCCTGCAGACACTCGGTCCCGGACGGGGTGTGTGTCCCGAGGGGCATGGGCGCCACCAAAGTTTGCTGTTGGTAGCACTGGTAATGAGGCCATCCCTGGGGTCTCGCGGAGAGCCTCCTGCTGTTTCTAATAAGGACCGTGGAGGGGGCGGTTTGTGTCCTGGAAGCAAGTGGCTGTGTGTGTGTGTGTGGTGGGGGACGGGTGGGTAGGAAGGACCTAGGGCTGCAGCCTGGGCCACTGGAGGGGTCTGCCCTCATCCTCCTGCTCTGACACAGGCGTGTGACAACTGCCTCATAGTGGAAGTAGAACCTTATAGAGCCCCTCCAGGCTGACAACTCTCAACCTGCAGTGGTGTGTGCGTGTGTGTGTGTGTGTGTGTGTGTGTGTGTGTGTGTGTGTTTCCCTGTGGATTTTTGAGACAGGGTCTTGCTGTGTAGCTCAGGCTGGCCTTGACCACTTGGATCCTCTTGCTCAGTCTCTGTAATGCTGGGATTACAGACCCGTGCCCCCTCACCTGGCTATATTTAGTGTTTTACCTTTAATCTGAGCTTAAGGGATGCTTCCCCTGTAGTGGCAGGGTGGGTTTCTAAGTGACTGCGTCCAGATGCCTTTCTTAAGTCATTAACACTCAGTTTACCCAAAAAACTTTGCCCTGGATTTGCAATTGAAAATCTGGCCATGTGAATTTGGCTTTTTTTTTAAGGGGGGGGTAACCGCTTGGGGTCTCCCTCCTGTCCCTTTCTCAGACAGGAGCTTTCTTTCCCTCAATAAATATATTCTGCTCATAAAAAAAAAAAAGAGGGAGATAGAAAATCAACGTATAATGGGATTGTAGGTAATCTGAGGGAGACAACTGTCTTTCTATTCTGCTTAATTATAATGAAAAAAGAGTAGAAACCTGGAGGTGATGGCAAGGTCCTAGGGGTAACTGGTAGCTTTGTTGACCCTCGGCCAACCCTTTGGATAATTGCCTTGTCTTTATTGTTGTTTGTTTGTCTTGTTTTTTGATGCTTTTGTTTTTGAGACAGGGTCTCTCTTTGTAGTTCAGGCTGGCCTTAGACTATGCGGCCCAGGCTGACTTCAGACTTCTGATGATTCTCCTGCCTCAGCCTCCCAAGTGCTGGGACTCCACGCATGTAGCACAATGCGGGGCAAGAACCAACTTGTCTTTCCTGCCTCTATTCTTCCTGCCCAGTCCTCTGGGCAAAGTGTAAAATGGTGGTCTCAGGATAGTGCCCTGAAGTGTTTTGTTGGGGGTTTCTCAACATGAACAACCCCAGGCACTGGTGATTAGCTAAATGAAGGGTGTTCGGACAGGGATGGGGTTGGGGAGGGTAGGTGGTGACTGGGCTTGAATACTGCAATTAGATTAAAAAATAAGAGAGCTGAGCATGTAGTTCATGCCAGAGCAATTGCCTGGTACAAAACCACTAACTGCCTGCTTTATTATATTTTTATAGGGATACTATTCAAGTCTCATCTTCCTTCAGATGGCTCTCTTTTTTATGTGATAATCTTCATAATTGTCATCGTTTTCCTGCCACTTTTTTTTTTTTCTTTCGTGGTACTGGGGATTGAATTTAGAACCTTGTGCTTGCCAGGCAAGTGCTTATGCTGCTGAGCTATCTCCCCGGCCCTCTGATATTTTTTTGGATAGGACAAGCTGACTGCAAGAAAGGCAGCTTCCTATTAGGCTTTGAAAATAGAATGGTAGATTCCTCAGTGTGATGTCTAATGTGCTATCTGTAGCAGTCGAGTGAAGATGTCAAGTCTGAGTGTGTGGATTACACACGCAGTGTCCCTACGTGGTTCTGTGGTCTCCATTTCACAGGTGAGAGAACAGTCTCCCTGAACCTTTGGGTTTTCCTAGGTCACAGGGCCAGGTGGCTGCTGATGGCACTGGTTGTGGACTTTGTCATCTCATGATCCCTCTTGGCCCTGTGTCACGCAGAGGACTGGCTAATGTGACAGCAGAGAAGGGTCACAGGGAGCCTTGAGATGGTTGTGTGATTTGTCAGGGACCTAAATGAGGGTCACTGGGTCCTCTTCTAAGGAAGCATTCTTGCTGCCTGCATTTCTTTTTCTGCTGAGTTGAGGCATCTGTGTGATGTTAGAAAGTAAAACACAGCCCGACGAGGCATGGGTTGTAGGCCAGAGTTCTGGAGACAGGGAAATGAGACCATTTGTGCCATTTTGAGGCCAGCCCTCAAAGGGTTCATCCAGGGTGCAGTGCAGGCTAGGGCACCCCTCTCCCTTAGAGGGATGGCTATGACCATACACATAGCAGGGGAACAGAACAGTCAGGACAGGAAGGACATGGCCTCAAGGTTTGGAGACTGCTCCTTTATGGCAGTTTAGATACCCAGACAGAGGAGCCTTGGCTAGCCTGTCCAGCCGTGTTTACTTTTTTTTTTTTTTTTTGTCTTTTTTTGAGACAGGGTCTCACTATGCAGTTCAGGGTGGCCTTAAGCTCGCTTTGTAGCTCAGGCTGGTCTCGAACTCACAACAATCCTCCTGCCCTAACCTCCCGAGTGCTGGGATTACAGGCATGCGCCACCACGCCCGGCCAGCCGTGTTTACTTAGAGAGCAGCAAGTATTAGTTTTTGTCCCTGGTGCTGAGAGTGGGCCTCTCCCTAGAGGCCACTTTCTGACCCTTCCCATATTGAAACACTGGCCTCGTATCTGGACAGATGAGGGGCGGTGTGCCTGGGGCTGAATTCCTGAGCCACTTGTGGACTTCGTGGTGAGTCCTAGTAGAGGCTGAAATTAGAGCTGATAGAAGAAATTAGATTTTTCTCCTTTCTGTAGACAAAGGATTTCTCCTTTAATTCTATAGGTTTACAATGTCAAAGCTGGGAGGATCCCCAGAATCCACACGTCCAGCCCCCTATAGTTCTTGGTCAAGGGAAAAAGCAGCCTGCCAGGTCAGCTCAGCAAGGCCCTGGCCCAGGGATTGGTAGCCCAGGGGTGAACTGGGGTTTGATCTACACCATATGGGTGCAGTTGATCTGGTCTTCTGGAGCTGCCAGGAGACCTTCGGGTTCCCTGATTCCTGGGAAGGCAATCCATGGGTGTCGGTACCACACTCAGAGCAGTCTGCAAAGTCCTGAAAATACTCGAAGGCTTTGAGTGTTAGGTTGGAAGCCTGGGGAGGGGGGTATTTTCTAGCTCAGAAGAACACCCCACTAGCCTTGAACTCATGCAGTGGATCTCTGACGCATCCGAGGTCAGGATGTAGAGAATGGGGTTAACTTCACCTGACACGTGTGTTTGGATCTGTTCAGGTCCAGGCAAAACAAATGGAGCTCTAAGGTGAAGCTGCCCAAGCAAGCCAGATCAGAGGGAAAAGGATTCCTTGCAATGAAATGTATGTTAACTTTGAGAAGCCCTGAGACTGGATGGGCACAGACGCACCAACTGCCTATGTCACATAGTGTTTTAGTAGAACAGAAGACAGTGAAGTCCATGGAGTGGGGTTGGGGAACATTGTGAGCTTGCCAGCTGTCCCTTTTGCCATGTGTGTCCTTCCTGAACAGGAGCCGGCAGCGGGAGCGGGGCTGGCTTTGGAGGGTTGTCTGTGTATGTTTGTTCTGTCCTTGATTGGGTGGGAGACCCCATGCCTCACCTCTGCATGTGACTCCAGCCTCTGCCGAGAGGTCAGGACCTCTGGAGGGACCGTGGCGATTTGTACATGGGTTTGAGGCTCGCTCTGCCAGCCCTTTATCAAGCGTGTAAAGTGTGACTGGCACAAGTGAAGTTCACTGATTCTTTTCTTTTGGAGATGGGAAGTGGTTGGATGCACTGCCAGAAGCCATTCAAGGCCAGGATGAATCAAGCAACTCTTGGCATACATAGCTCTGTCTGTTTCCAGTCAGTGCTGACACCCCGAGGGCCTTCTGCTGTGAGGCCAGGTGCCGGTGATTTCTTGGCGTACGTGGGCGCTTCTCTTCGGTGCCTTGAAGGTTCTCGCTGAGGCTCTGCAGTGCATCTGTGGGCCTTTGGAGCAGACCCAGTGTGGACCTTGAGGTGGACAGAATGAGAGTGCTGAGGTCCCTAAAGTCAAATCCCCATTAGCACAGCCATGGCAGGGCATTGTCGCTGTGGCAGGAGCAGCTGCCGAGCTTGGTCTGTAGGAAAAGGAACTGGATCGTGAATAAACACCCTGGTCTTGCCCAGTGTTTGCATTTGTCAAACACCAGAAGAACAAGAATTCTGAATTGGCCCACACACTGCCACAGGGTCCTCCAACACCTCCCATTGGTAGTAGAGCTTGGCCAGAGGTCCTGCCTTAGAAGAGCCCTGCAGTGGGTTCACTGGAGTCAGGCAGGACTGTAGTGCATGCACTGTTCCCAGCGATGCTTAGTGGCGAGGCCCCGGGTAGCTTCTGCTGGCTTTGGAGCTGGCAGATATCTGCAGGGGTAAAGAGCTGGTGCCGAGGACCTGGCAGGGTGTGGCAGGTCATCAGGTGCTGTCCTGTGTGGTTTCATCATCTCTTCAGGATGCAAACAGTGCCTAAGACTGTTCTCAGTCAAAACAAAAGCAGTGAAGGGAGAGGGGCTCTGTGGGCTGAGCTGTGCGTGGCTGCTCAGCTAATATTTATAGGATTTTCTGTTTGCTCCTCTCCCACCAGCACCACTTGGTGGCTGTGTTGTTTGGCACAGTTGGAAATCTGTCTGTTTGGGGAGAAGGAGGCCGAGCCTGAGGGATACAGGAGAGGGGCGAGTCAGTGATGAGACACAGCGTGGCCTGACCACCCAGGGGAGGGCCAGGCTGCTGCTGCTGATCACAGTATAGGTGACACTGCCTCTCGCTTGTGGACTGATTGCCAGTGATGGTGTGCTCAGCACTGGCCATGAAGCCCTGTGTGCTAGCATTGGTCCCAGTGGTGAGGTTACAGTCCTGTCTTTAGCAAGCGCTGGAGAGAGGATTTGGATCTAGGTCAGCGTGGCTTCAACCCCCTGCTCTTCTCACCAAACCGTGGGCAGGGGACAGGTCACTGTCGCTTACCAGAAGCTTGTTTCTCATGGGTCGAGTGGCTCTGATTCCCAGCTGTGCTTGGATGTTCAGCCCAAGTGGCCTGCCTGTGGGCCAAGGGGGAGGGTGTGGTGTCATGGTGAGCCTTCTGTGGCAGTGCTGGTGCCACGCTGGAGATGGAAATCTCCCCAGCTGAAATGGTATAAATAAGGAATGGATGCTTTGCTGTGCTGCAATTTGGGTGATGCGGATAAATATTTGCTTAGTGAATAATAGTGCCACCTGGTTCTGCTTGGCGGTGTAGTTCTACTCATTCTGAGAATAGGGGACCTCTTAGGGGGTTCTGAGCCACTGGCCTGGTGATTTCTGTAGGGTGAGCACCTGGACAGCCACCATCTGTTGTTACTGTTCTCTGCATTAGATTGCTTAGAAACTGGCCATGCTCCTTGATTTCAGGGGTCCCATGGATGTCTGCTGTGTGTGGCTTGTCACATACACATTCACACTCTCTTTGGTGAGCCTTTAAGCGGTTGCATGTAGAGTATAGGGACCTGAGAGACCCTAGAAGGGCAAACAGTGAGAAGAAATTATTTAATCATTGCTCTTGGAAAAGAGGCTGGATCCTGGTCTCTGGAAGATCCTTCAGGACAAGATCATTCTCTGATTTTCTCCTCCATGTGGCCAGCGTTATGACACAAAAATTAGGAGAGGCAGGAGGAAGAAGAAGGAAAGGAGGAAGAGAGTCAAGGCCACTGGTGATGGGTTCCAGAACAGTTCGGTGGGCTGTTGGCCCGCTCTCTCCTGCTTCATGTCTCCAGGCCCCAGGCCCTGCTTTCCTCCTGGATTTCAATCTCAATTCCATAGGACAGACACAGCCCGTGTGTGCTTCCCTCCTCGGGAACATGCAGAGCCCGCATTGCTCTTCCATTCTAAGCTTCTTAAAGACAGGGAGAAACGTGCTGAGGGACAGATGTTCTCACTGGATGTATTCTAGAAGAATCCTGTTCTCTCTGGACAAGAGCACACCTGGAGCCCAGGCATCACCTCGCTCCTCAAGGTGACAGCTGGAAGAACAAACCAAGTGAGTGCACAATTGTCTTTATGTCTTCCTGGCTCGCATCTCTTCCTTGACAGTATTTGTGGCGCTCCAGGACTCCTGTACATACTTGAAGAGCAGTCTGTTTTCCAGAACTGATGTCCTCTTGTCCACTGCCCTTAGAGTTGTGCTTCTCAGTGCAGGCATTTTCTGTTCTGTGACAGAGTCTATCATGCACTGTGCTTTACATGCATGTTATAAATTTTACAGAGCGTCTGCTGGACACTATGAATGCAGGACCCCAGGCATAGGGTGGGGAAAGGGTGTGGGTGAGCTCTTCCTGTGGAACCTGGACAAGGCATGATGTTGGCAATTGAGCCAAGCAGTGAGCAGGAAGAAGAGAGACTGGGGTGGGCAGAAAGCATATGGAGCGGCCCAAGGTGGGATGGAGCCCCCACTTTCTGGGAGTGGTAGGAGGGTGCCATGGTGCTGGGCTGGGCAGTGGAACTGGGCCTCTGAGGCCGTTAGGGTGCGGTGAGGAGCAGGGTGACCGTGTGGCCTGGACTCACCTGTCTTGAGGAGTCCATGTCTGGGCTGGCTCCTGAGCTACACCTCAGCTCTGAAGTTTTAAACAGAGAGTCACTGGGCAGCTCTGGATGAGTGAGGGAGGCCTGGCTTCAGGAGGCCAGCTGGAGTCTTCGCCAGGGCCTGAAGGTGGAGATGACGGTCCAAGGAGATGACAGCCCTGCAGTGCTGGCAGTGCAGTGCAGGGACAGCCAGACAGAGTGAGGACCGATGTGGACAGATGGGGTTCTGATCAAGGACAGCCGTGGCTGTGGCTGTCTTGGGCTCCCGTGCTGAGCCATCTGCAGGGCCGGGAGGTCACTCTGTTCTGGCCTCCTGGCTCCCCTGGCCACCAGTGCCCCATGGGTGTCCGGATCCCAGGCAGCGGCACCAACCGGGTTCTGTGTGGTCAGACCTAAGGCTCTCGTTCTTCCTGGATGGTTCCCCAAGGCATCATCTCCGAAGTGGAGCGCCAGGTTGGAGGAAACGAATGAGCAGTTTTATGGCATTTGCTGCACGTTGCCAGATTGTCTCTAGGAAGACATTAATGCGGAGCACATTGGCCTCCTGTAAGTGTGTTTTCTGTGCCATGAGCTGCGAGCTCTGGAGTCGCTCGTGTGCCTTCCCCTGTGTCACCCCAGGGGATAAGCAGCGGCCTTGGGTTGTACAAATTGGTACTCCCTAGTTGCCAAGAGGCCATTATCAGTGATCATCACCTTGGTAACTACTTCTGTGGTCCCGGTCTCAGCTTCTGAGCAGAAGTTGTGCTACCCCCATTTATACTGAGTCGCTGTGCCTTTTCTGTCATCCACTTTCTCATTTGCTGTGTGCGGTGCCTGCTTTTCCCTTCTCCTGATATTACCACCTAGCATGAAAATTGAAGTTTATACTAGAGGGCTCGTTTTATTTATGTGTGTCTAAGAACATTTTCTTGTTGCTATTGTTAACGGTCAGAGATGGATCTCTAGAAACAGAAGATGAATGTTCTGATAACTCTGGATCCTTTAATTTTATCTCTTTTGGGGTGGAGGTTACTAGAAATTGAACTCAGGGTCTTCCTACCAGCTATATTCTCAGACATGCTCCCCTCAGTCTGTCTATCTCTTTCTGTCTCTCCATCTCTCTCTCTCTCTGTCTCTCATATTTTTAGGACAAGGTCTAAAGGGTCTCAGTGCATAGATCGGATCAGACTCGTAGTGATCTTTCTGTATACAGCTCTTCCTCCCAAGTGCTGGGATTACAGGTGCACACCACCAGGTCCAGTCTCAATCCCATTTCTTAGTGCGTCCTAGGGGTGGGGCCAGCATGCAGGCCCAGGAGAGAACTCCTGACCCCTTTAATCTGCTGAGCTATTTGGCAGCCTCTCTCTCTCTTTCTCTCTCTCTCCTTTTAAATTCAGGTCTCAAGAAGTTGCCAAATTGTCCAAACTACACTCAACACTTTTCTTTTGATGCTTCTATTTGATCATTTTATCCTACACTTGCTGGGTTTGTTCAACCTCCTGGGATTCTGTGTGACACTGTGAGAGTTCACTTGAGAGGTTGCAGGATGGGCCTACAAGATGTTTGGGCAGAACCCCCTGGAGAATCTGGGCTCCTGTCCTCCCCAGTGTCAGGGCCTGCAATAGGCCTGGTAGTAATTGTGCTGTCCAAGGGCAGTTGAGAGAAGGAGCACTTCCTAAAGTGTGGCCCGGGCCTTGGTAAGCTTTATGTGGAAAGTTCAGGCGGCAAGTGTCTGGGCTGCGTGGGACACGCGAGCTCTGCCGTGATGAGTCTCTGCGGTCAGACAGGTCTGGCTGGGTAGGGTCTTGAAGGCCAGTGTGTCTGTGTTCCACACATGTGCTGTGTCCACTGAACTTCGAGTTTCCTGTAATTTTCACGCATTGATAAGTGCTATGCGTTTGATTTTTAAAAACCGTTCTTAGCTTGTAGGCTTGGGAAAGTTGAGAACTTGCCTGCTCTTCTGCTCTTTTTTGGCGGTGGGGGGGTGGGTTGTGTTTTTGAGATAGGGTCTTGCTGTGTAGTTCAGGCTGGCCTTAAACTCCATATGTGGTAGGCCCAAGCCGGCCTTGAATGCACAGTGATCTTCCTGTCTCAGCCTCCTGATGGCTGGGATTACAGCGGTGCCCCACCAAGCCCGGCTTGCCTGCTCTTTTTAGTATAAAATCATTAACATCTTAGGGGATGACACCAGGGAAACCTGCTGTGGAAAACTTTGACTTTGACTCAGCGATCTGCAGCGTGCTCATTAATAGGAAGCCCTTCCTCACATGTGTTTTCTCATTCGTAGTTACCAAGTTTTAATTTTAAGTGTTTTGAAAACTGGCCTTCAATTCTCTTTTAAATCTCCACCATGAGCTCTGTACTTTTTTTCCCCTGTGGTGTGCTCTATGTTCCAGAAGTCCTGTTTTAGCATCATAGCTTTTTCAGATTTGGAGTTTTGGATACACTTCTTAGGACCTGAGTATTTACATCTGAATTGGAATACAGCTAAAGCGCAGTGAAGTAATGAGTGATAATTATGATAACATTCAGGGAGCATGCAAATTATCCTTGCTTTGTCTTTATTCTCAGTGATTGTCTGGTCCATGAAGAAGTTTTATGTTTTTCTGTTGGATATGGTCTCTCGCTATGCAGTTCAGACTTGTAGTGATCCTCCTGTCTCAGACCCCCCAGCACTGGGACCACAGGCATGTGCCACCACGCGCAGGTTCTGTGGTTGGCATGGTGCACCTGCCGTGGCATGTGGTGCCAATGATCAAACCCGGGTCCTTGCACTTGCCAGGCAGGCTCTTAGACCACAGAGCTGTCTCTCCAGCCCAAAGAGGCCTTATTGTTATGCTCATTATATCCCGTGAGGAAGGAGAGGCCAGGGCCACCCATGGGTCAGGAGAGACAAATCCCCACATGTTTTTCCTGCGGTCCTCTGGACACCTGCTTCTCCCGCCACACCCCCTGATGTTCTCCAGATAAGCGGTGCCACCGTCTCCCTGGAGAGTGCATGACCCAGGCTGAGGGCCGCTCCTATGGGACGGCAGCACGTAGAAGCCAGTAGGAAGCCCAGACTGTCGCTTGGCTCCTCTGTGGGTCCCATGAATTTGCTGTCACAGACTCACTCATCTCAGGGAAACCTTAACTTGCTTATTAATAAGGGATGTGGGTGAGCAGGTAGTTTGAAGAGATCCACAGGGGAAGCACGCAGAGAGGGTGGCACCACCCCCAGCCACGAGTGTCCTTAGCCATCCTGAGCTCTCTGATCCCTACCCCCTCACTCCCCCGTCCCTTAGAGACTGCTTCGTCAGGCACTGTGGAGTCTAACGTGATGTTGCAATAACGTTGATAATCAACAGCATTGTGGTTATCCTGCTCTACAGAGGCTGGGGTGGGGCTGGAGCTGCTGACATTGTCAAGATGCCTGGGGACCACATCCAGGGTCCCAGAGCCACTAGTCCTTAGGTTAGCTGCCAAAACCAGTCCTGTCACTGCGGACAGCCCAAGGATTTAGGAGCTGTGTGTTGGTGGCTTTTGCCTGGGTGTTTGTGTGATCTTTGGCAGATCTGTAGGGACACAGTGTAGCTCCGTTGTCTCCTCCCACTGACCCGTGCGTGGTGCAGTGATGTCTTGGGTGGGAGCAGCTTGGTCCTCTTGTGTGGGTGGAGCTGTAGGTGTAGCCACTGCAGGAAGGAGCTGGGAGGCTCTGCCCAGCGGCTCATGCAGGGCGCCCTCACTTCTGCATTGGCTGGGAGGAAAAGCGTTGGCGTGAGCTCTGGCCTGATCCTTTCCTATCCTGACGTGCCCTGAGGTGCAGCCTGCTCACCCAGCTTAGACATTCTCTCTGTGCACCAGCTTTACACAGAGCCCTTGCTTTCACCCTGGAAGGGAGACTTTTCTAAATCACAGAGGACATAGGGAATGGGAGGGCAGGCAAGCTCACGTAACCTGGCTGGGAAACACCGCCTGGGGTTTGTAGAAGCATCGTGTTCAAAGTACTCCATTGGGTGCATTCTTTTACAAGTCCATAGCATTCCAGGTAGGCACTGTCTTTTTTATTTATTTATTTTTTGGCAGAACTGGGGATTGAACTCAGGCTCTTGTGCTTGCTGGGGAAGCTCTTATTCCACTGAGCCATTTCCCCAGCCCTTGTCTTTTTTTATTTTTATTTTTTATATTTTTAATGTATTTGGTACAGGGTCTCACTAAGCAGCTTGGACTCGGAGTGATCCTCGATCCTCCTGTTTTCAGCCTACTTTGAGCTGGGATTATAGACATGCGCCACCACGCCTGGTCTTGGTGGCTGGCTCAGCACATCCCAGGCGTGGGGCCGGCGGGGCACGTGATGCCAGGGATCAAACCCAGGTCCTTGAGCTTGCCAGGCAGGTGCTTAGATTGCTGAGCTATCTTGCTGGCCTTCAGGCACTGTTTTGATCTTATGAGTTTCACATGATGTTTGAGATAAAATGGTCAAAAATTTGGAGGGTGTCCAGATCTGGCTGGCTCTTGCCTTTTGGTTACCTGTTGGCCTATTTTATAGTCATCTCATCCCAGGAATAACTTTCCAGAGTAATTAAATCTAGTCTTAAAAATACTAGCTGTGAGAGCCGGGCGTGGTGGCGCATGCTTGTAATCCCAGCACTCGGGAGGCTGAGGCAGGAGGATTGTTGTGAGTTCAAGACCAGCCTGAGCTACAAAGTGAGCTTAAGGCCAGCCTGAACTGCATAGTGAGACCCTGCCTCAAAAAGACCAAAAAAAAAAAAAAAAATACTAGCTGCAAGCCAGACCTGGTGGCATACTCCTGTCACCCCAGCACTCTGGGAGACTGAGGCAAGAGGATCACAAGTTCAAGCCCAGCCCGATTCAGTGATTTAGCAAGCAGAATCTTGTCTCAGAATTAAAAGATAAATAAAAAGAAGTGCTGGGGGTGTAGGTCCATGCAAAGGCTCTGGCTCAGTATGGAATACTGCCAAGCCGAACCAAAGCAGTACACCTTGCTTTATGCAGCATTACAAAGTGATCTACGCCAAGGTCCTCAGGTTGGTCTCCTATGAGTAGCAAAAGCTTATTATGGTCACCCTGAGTTCACTCGTTTCCCACCAAAATGTAATTAGAATTCAAGAGAACAAGACTAAGTATGTTGTAATCACAAACTGCAAAGAATTTTCTGTTTGAAGGATGAGGTCTGAGAGTAAGAATTGTTTAAAAAAAAAAAAATAGGTCAGCGTCATCAGTTTCCCGACCATATCCACGCATTCGCGTGTTCTTGTCTTCTGTGAGCCGTCCCTGTTCCCCAAGTGGAAGCAGCATAGCACGGGTGCAACGTGGGTCAGCAGAGTGAGCGCTTTGATCCTGGGACTCTGCAGCGATTTGTAGGAGCTGCCACTTCCCTCTTTTGAAATCTGTTTCACTGTGATTTTTACCTTTAATTATCCAATAAATATTCCCACAGCCTGTGTGGCCGGGGTAATGTTCTAATACTCGTTATTCATCCTTTACTGTTGTGATGTGGGTGAATTGAATTTCCCTAAGAGCTGAAGATTAAACTAGAAAGGGGCGTAGATAACTTGGGAGAATAATCTCACTATATTGCTTGAAATTTCCAGCACCACTTAGTGGAATCTTTTCGTTATTATAAGAATGGCTGACCGTTCACCACACTAGCTTTTCATCTTGTACATCATGCAGAGGAAGAGTGGGTTCTGTAAGATGGAGTGACATCCTTGGGTTTGTGCCTTTACACCCAATGGTGCCACTCCCACCCCCACCCATTAATTTTGTGCTTTTAATTATTTATGGTCTGTAAAATAATTGGATCAATACACACTTGCCAGGGAGGCTGCGAATCAGGCCCTTTGGGGTATGCAGGCCTTTCAAAGTGTATGCAATCGACCCAACCCTGGGGGGAAGACACCATCCACAGATAGATGTGTGGGGAGAAATCCTGGCCATCATGGAGAAGAGGGAAGGGGACTCTGGAGGGAGTCCTGTCTGTTAGCGCTTCTGCATTTCATCCAGAGTCATGCAGGAAGTGACTGCGAGTTTTACACTGGTGCTGAAGGGCCCAGATTTGGGTGTGCAGAAGTAAGAAAGAGCTCAGCAGTGTAGCTCTGGAGCCAGAGGCTCATGGGAGTGTCTGGTTTCTCAGTTGTTGATGCTGCTTCTTCCTTCCCAATGCAAGTGTTGGCAGACTTTGTGCAAAGCGCTGAGTAGTAAATCTTGGGAGTTCATGGGCATGTGTCGTATGGTCTGTGTGGCAACTGTCCAGCTCTGCCATTGTAGTGTGGTAACAGCCACGGGCAAGACCACTATGGAGGTGTGGATTGATTGCGTTTGCTGGCCCTGCCTGGCTGTTCCCAGCATTACTGAGGGAGAGTGGAAGTGCAGACTGTGTGGCGGTCCCTGGCCTGGAGCTGCTTGTATCCATTAGGGGAAGATAAGTATACACACTTAGGGGCCGTCAGTAAACATGACAAGACAGTATATAATTAGGAACCACCAGGGTGTGCAGAAACAGGAAGGGCGATGACGAGTGTGTTCATCTGGTTGGCATCTGGGTGTCTTCAGCTTCAGCCTCTGAATGTGCGATTACTGAAGTCAAGGTTGGAACCCTTGAGTCTTCTAGGCACCCAGATCCCCTGTGGCCACCCTTGGTGCATGTTGGAAGCAGAGTCAGAGCTTTTTGTTCCTGCTCTGGGCTTCCTTATGGGTCAGATAGACTGCTCTGCCTGCCCCCTGCTCCTCTAGCCTGTGAATTAATTTCTGCTTCTCTGAAAACCACTTCAAAGCATCTGTGTAGCAAGGGGTGTTGATGCCCACCTATAACTCCAGCTACTCAAAGGCTGAGACAAGAGAAGCCCAAGTTTGAGATCAGCCTGGACAACTTCCTGAGACCCCTCTTCCTCCTCTGTACTCTCAGTTCAGTGCGAGCAGTGAGTACTGGAGTTGCTTTCATCTGGTCCATGGCAGAGCCTGATGAAGGCTGCAGTGACACCCAGGACTTGATCATCACCCTGGTCTAGGACATGCATGTCAGTGTTTGTCCGTGAGCTTGTCATATCAGTTGTTCCACAGCTGTCACTCGTGATATCAGCCCCTGTGAGACAGGAAGGCATCTACATCATTAGCTCTGTTAAGGACATGGACTTGCCCTTAGTGTGGGGTAACTGAGGTCCACTTCAGCCTCTCAGGACTCACAGATCCATCAAAAGCAGCAGGGAGGTGGAGGTGTGTCTGACTAGACGTGGTCCTGTGCTGCTGCGAGGCCTGGACATTGGGGTGCTGCAGCGCTTGGGGTCTGGAAGTGCACATGGGGGTGAGGAGGAGGCCAGGTCCTGGCCTGCTCAAGGGGAGGGGAGGAGGCCACACTCCACTGTAGGTGGGGTGTGGCTGATGGCCCAGCTTCTGCAGGTGGGGAGGGATTTAGGTCCCAGGGCACCCTGGACACCACTCCAGGCCCCCAACATGGAGAATCCACAGCTCCCAAAGGCTGCCTCTGCATGTGAATGGTAGATAAGAAAGCACTCTGAGAAGTGCCCAGCAGCGCCCCCGTTGTGAGCTCTGGAATGGCATCTTGAGTTCTGGGGAGACCAAACCTTGTCCTGTTGGCAATTCCTCTGCCATGCCCAGAGCAGGGTGGCTGGGGCTGATGTCCCAAGAAAGAGGGACAAAAAACAGGAAAGACGGAGCCAGGGTGACAAGAAGACTTCTCGGAGCCTATCGCTGTGCATCAGGTGCTCTTGCCCTTTGTGCGGCTCTGGGCTTCCTTCAGCCACTGTCATTTACAACTTTTTGGTCTCCCGTTAAAAGGAAGTAAATGTTCTAAGCTGAAATGAGTTACTGTCATGCCTCAAGCTCACTCTGGGCCGGGACAGGAGATGTCACAGGAAATAGTTTTGGTTCTGATAGTTATGTTTTAGGGGAGGAATTGATTGTTGGGTTAAGGTGCTAATAAGACAGAACTTGGATTGTTCTGGAAGAATCCTTGCTTTCTTCTCTTAGTTCCCGGTTTGGCACTATTTTTAGAGAGCGGCTGCCTTGTTGGGCAGCAGGTAGGCTGAGGTAACGAACTTTCTCTGTTCCTTGAAGGAGCACGAACGCTGTTGGCATCTGTCTCCGTCACTGCAGAAAGTGTTCTTTTATGTTTGTACTGCTTCCTTTCTCAGAATGACTTCAGGGTTTTGTACAACAAATATGATCTGCTTTCTCCCAAATTTTCCTCCTTGAAGAAAAGTCCTGTTCTGCTGGGTGGAGTTTCTGTTCTGTGAATAACGTCAAAGTGCCTAGTGAGTCCTGCATGGAGGGTCCCCTGCCTGTGCCCGGCCTCAGGGGCTGCAGGCCTGGGTTCCACCAGCTGTGGTAGAGGCTGAGCACATGTATGGATCTGTGAGCATCAGCTCTATTGTTTAAAGCACATGCTCAGGGCCTGCTGCTTTGGATTAAACAAAAGAAAAAAAAAAAAAGGAAAACAGAAAAAAAGGAACTCGGGGCTTCCTTTGACCTCTGGGAAAGCTTTGGGCAAGAATCAGGCTGTGGGGGCCAGGGAGATGGCTCAGTGGAATAAGCGCTTCCCTGGCAAGCACAAGGGCCTGAGTTCAATCCCTGGTTCCACAAAAAAAACAAAACAAAAAACAAAGGATCAGGCCGTGTCCCTCCGTCCATCCCAGGCAGGCAGTGAGGGGTGATGTGCATGTCCCTGTCCCAGGTGCTTTGGAAGTGTACTGTTTGTGTGGGCAAACAGAAGACAGCTACTCGGCCACTTCCTGTCTCCCTCGTGAGATGTGGCCTTCTACACAGCGTCTTTCACGTCTTCGGGATTGAGCCCCGGACCTCAAGTGCACTCGGTGCAGGCTGTACTGTGGGCTCCATCTACCCTCAGAGCCCTTCTAATACCATCTTCCAAAGGCTTCCACATTCTTGGCTGGGTGTAGAACCAGTGCAAGAGATGGTCTTTGCTCCGTCTTACACATGTGGATCAGGCAGCTGACAAACACTGACCCCGTCTACCCGGGGCAGCCACAGGCGTGTAGAATCCGGGTGTCCATTTGTTTCTTCTGTGGCTTTTTCCCTGG
Source organism: Ctenomys sociabilis (assembly GCA_004027165.1). Classification (NCBI taxonomy): domain Eukaryota; kingdom Metazoa; phylum Chordata; class Mammalia; order Rodentia; family Ctenomyidae; genus Ctenomys; species Ctenomys sociabilis. The sequence continues at coordinate 35,055 of PVKA01006773.1, read as the reverse complement.
GGCCATATAATGCCTTTATGGTGTTGGCCTGGCTGGTGGGTTGTCTTCCTTTGTACCCATGTGACAAATTGCTTCTGTCTTCCCCACCCCATGTCTTTCAGCTAGGGATCCTTAGCACCTCCTGGGCTCAGCCACCGGCACAGAAAGTAGCAGGCCTCGTCGGCACGTACCAGCACGTGGACCGTGCCACCGGCCAGGTGCTGACATGCGACAAGTGCCCCGCAGGAACCTATGTCTCGGAGCACTGTACCAACACGAGCCTGCGTGTGTGCAGCAGCTGCCCGGCTGGGACCTTTACCAGGCATGAGAACGGCATTGAGAAATGTCATGACTGTAGCCAGCCGTGCCCAGGGCTGATGGTGGAGAGACTGCCATGCTCTGCCTTGACCGACCGGGAGTGCACCTGCCCCCCTGGCATGTTCCAGTCCAATGCCACCTGCGCCCCCCACACTGTGTGTCCCGTGGGGTGGGGGGTGCGGAAGAAAGGGACCGAGAATGAGGACGTCCGGTGCAGGCCATGTGCAAGGGGCACCTTCTCCGATGTGCCTTCCAGCGTGCTGAAGTGCAAGGCCTACACAGACTGCCTGAGCCACAACCTGGTGGTGGTGACGCCAGGGACCAGGGAGGCAGACAACATCTGTGGACCCCCCCTGTCCCTCTCTAGCACCACCCTGGCCTCCCCGGACAGCGCCAACTCTTCACACTTCAATCTCATGGAATCCCAGGAAGTCCCCTACTCCACCTATGTCCCTGAAGGTAACTTAGCTTGTAACTAAGTAAATCTAGTTTCTTTGGGTGTATTGGAAACACTTAATTAGAAGTTTACTCTTAGGAAAGACCAAGTGATGTAAAAACAAGGTCATATCAAATGAGAAAATAAAAACAGAATAAGGACAGCCTGGATGGGACCTTGTGAGTCACTTAGCTCCTCAGGTCTTGGTTCAAGCTGACCAAGTAAGTGAGTGAGTTCAGCGTTTAAGGTCCTTTCGAGATTGAATTTTCCAACATAGAGCCAAGTCCGGGTGGACACAGCTGAGAGGAGAGAAGTGGAGCGGAAAGGAGCATTCTGAGTCCAGGGTTGGGCAAAGCATGAGAGGGAGTGAGAAGCCTCAGGAGCTGAGTGCATTCGTATCTGAGCGATGGTGACCAGTGTTAACTAGCATTCGTATCTGGAAAAGAGCAGCCTGATTTTTTTCTAGTCATCTTGACTTTCATGCTGTTTCTCTGAGGCTTTCCAGAGGTTCCATTTGAATCTTGGGAAGAATGAAAAATTTTTAGTCTGTTTGCAAATCCTTGTGATTTCTATGAGCTGCTAACCCACATGAGCTGTGCTTCTTGTATCCTCTGTGGGCTTTCAGAACCCTCTGTGGGGTGGAGCCTGCTCACACTGCCATCTTGAAATGAAGAAACAGGTTCACAGAGATTAAAGGGCCATTCCAGATTTCCTCAGGGGCCGACACAGGCAGTCCCTTCTCTGGGGTTTGGACACTCCTATTTCTCATTTCCTTAGTGAAGGGGTTTTTGGAAACCTCTATGAAAGAAGTCCACCAAGCTAGCAGCCCCAGCTTTGCTTAATCTGTGGAAACAGCTGTTGAGGAAGTCCTGTCTCCTGTGTTCCCTGAGCCATGTCTTGTCAGACTTGGGCTCATGCCTGAGTTCTTTTCTTCATCTTAGTCATATGCTCTGTTTCACCATTACATCATGAAATGGTTTAAAGGTGAGAGAGGGAGGAGAAGGAGCGAAGGAATTAAATTTAAGCTTGTTCTGTGGATAACTGGCACCATCAGGCACTGACTAGAGTACTCTGTCCACTTGGTGTGTGAAGAACAGGAGAATAGGCAGGAAGCTTGGGTGGAGGGGCCTACAGCATGCCTTGCTTTTGGTAGAAGAAAGTCGATTTAGCCATTCGTGTTTTAACTTCTGCTCGATGGTGCTTTGTGAGACCTGGTGGAAAGGTAAAATTCACTGGTCTCTTCAAGCCGGTCATTTCTTTTTTGATTATCTGGCTTTGTTTAGAGATGACCAGGGAGAGGAGGGGGTGTGTAGCTCTCCCAATATGGAAAAGCTCTTCCCCCTCTTTTCTAGGCATGAACTCAACAGAACCCAACTCTTCCGCCTCTGTTAGACCAAAGGTACCGAGCACCATCCAGGGAGTGACAGTCCCTGATAATGCAAGCTCTGCAAGAGGGGACGAAGGCTCGAACAAGACCCTCTCGACCCTCCGGGTGGTCAGCCAGCAGCAGGGCGCCCCCCACAGACACATCCTGAAGCTGCTGCCATCCATGGAGGCCACGGGCAGCGAGAGGTCCAGCACTCCCGCCAAGGGTGCCAAGCGCGGGCATGCGAGGCAGAGCTCGCACAGGCACTTCGACATCAATGAGCACCTACCCTGGATGATCGTGCTCTTCCTGCTGCTGGTGCTGGTGGTCATCGTGGTGTGCAGCGTCCGGAGGAGCTCCCGGACGCTCAAGAAGGGGCCCCGACAGGACCCCAGCGCCATCGTAGAGAAGGCGGGACTAAAGAAGTCCCTGGCCCCGGCCCAGAACCGAGAGAAGTGGATCTACTACTGCAACGGCCACGGTGAGGGTCTCCCTTTTCTCCTTATTCCCCTAGCCCTGCTTGCCAAGGAGCAGTGTGGGGTCTGCTTGCTGCCGGGTCTGCTTGAGGGGTGCAAATGATTCTGACCATTTTGTCGGAATTCACACATCCACAGCCTGCGGCCTCGCCTTCCATCTCCCCCAGCCCCTGTGAGGCAGAAGAGGGTGCCAAATCCCCAGAGTGACCTGCAGAACTCTACCGGTGCTGTCATTGAACAAATGAAGGAACTGGGCTCAGAGAGGTTGTTTGTTTGAGGCCGCATGGGGCTGGACTGGCCTCGCTGACCACATAGCGTTTCCCCATGTCACCCAGCACAGCTTGGTAGCAGCTTGCCTTGTTGCGAGGTTGGAATCTGAACTTTGCTCTTCTGTCCCTGTCACTTTCATTATGTGTCTGTCTCGCCTGCATATTGAGGGTCTGCTCCCTATCAGGAGGCATGGGGGTCTTATGGGTGATCAAGTGCCACACTTTGGGCCCTCTATGCCCTTCTTGGTAGTCAGTGTGGGGGGGTGCAGGCTGGAATATTTTGGTCTTTCCTCTTTTGAGGACAAAAATAGTTTCTATTTATTTATTTATTTATTTATTTTGTCTTTTTTGAGACAGGGTCTCACTGTGCAGTTCAGGCTGGCCTTAAGCTCACTTTGTAGCTCAGGCTGGTCTCGAACTCACAACAATCCTCCTGCCTCAGCCTCCCTAGTGCTGGGATTACAGGCATGCGCCACCACGCCCGGCTCAAAAATAGTTTCTAGAACTGGTCCCAAAGCTATTTGACCTGAAGACCACACAGTTCTCTCACTATGGCAGGAGCTTCCTTCTCGGTAACTTCTAAATGGAAATCCGTGCAGCCCAGCTCTGGCAGAGCCATGCTGGGATCCCGTTCTACCTACAGATGAAGTGGGAGCCTGCTTTTCTAAAAAAGCAGCTCGGCCCCTTCGGCTGAGTCTTACAGTACTTATGCCACTTAGGCGCCAGTCAGAAGTGAATCTTGACATCCAGCTGTCAGCAGAGGTACTGTAGATAAAAGATACAAGTACAAAGGTCTGAAATATCTAACTCAGCATTATGTAAAATAAACATTGGAAATAACCACCGGGCCAGTTTCAGGGAGATAACTAACGGAATATCATGTTGACATTAAATACTGTACGAAGTTTCTTTTCCCCTATGTCCTAGGACAACGTTTGCTCTACGTAAAGAAACCAAGCTAAATAAGTGACATAGTGTATAGAACATAATCTCTGTTCTAGAACAACTGTAGAATAATGACTGAATGGAAATGCACCACTGAAAGGACAATTTTTTTTTTTTCATTGTGGTTGGGTTTATGCATAGATTTCTTTCTTCATTCTTTTTCTGTAATTCCCCTAAATGTTCTACAGTAAGTGCATGCTCCTTTTATAGTAAAACATGCAGGCAGAGGTGAAAGCACAAATGTACACGGGCCTGTTGCTTCCCTTGCCTGTGGACGTGAAGGGTGTCAGAGCCATGGAATGGCCAGTCAGGGTGAGCGTCTTGCATGGTTTAGAGCAAGGACAGGTGGGACGAGGTGGCTGTGCCCTGGATCCTGGCTGGAGAAAGTGTCAGTCCTTTGCTCGCTCTTTTTAATTAAAAACAAACAAAGACATCTTGTTTGCACATAATTCCAAACTCATGAAAAATCATTGAACAGCGCAAAGGATGTCTGCGTGCCCGGGCGTGGACTGACCTGTATGTACCCACTGTGCTTTTTCTTTGTCAGCATTCACTCTTTCTCTTAACATTGTACCTACATTTTACACATTAAAATATATAGGTAGACTAGTTTATCTTTTTTTTTTTTTTAATGTATTTAGTACAGGGTCTACAGGGTCTCACTATGCACACCATAGTGATATCACTCATAGTGATTCTCCTGTTTTCAGTCTCCCAAGTGCTGGGATTACAGGCACACGCCACCATGCTAGGTCTCAATCACCATCTCAATGCACCCAGTGGGGCAGAGCTGGCCTGGCAGGCTGGGGATCAAACTCTGGTCCCTACGTCTGCCTAAGCAGGTACTTTAGTCCACTGGGCTATCTGGCTGGCCCTGTAGACTAGTTTATTATGTAATACACACACACATATATCTAGAGAGAAAATATATATATATGTATATAATTAAAAACAAATATATATATATATATATATATATATATATATATATATATATATGAATAATTTTTCCAAAGAGTTTCATGCCTTAACCCCTTAGTACTTCAGTATACATTTCCTAACAAAAGTCTCTTGAAAAAACATGAATAGTTTTCTGAATAAATTTAGCATGCGCGCAATGCTTCTCTGCCCACATTTCCCCCCTATTCCGAGTTCACCCCATAAGGCTGGATGGAGAGCATGCATTTGCCTGAGTATAGAGGATCCAGTCTCAGCCCTGATAACCCCTTTACTGGCTCTGAGCCAAGGCTGAGGTCCAGGTGCTGGCTTCGCCCTGGGTTTGCCTGGTTCCTGGTATTCAGGGTGGGCATCCTGCCACACTGTGTGCTCATGGAGCTGTCCTGTTTATTTTCCTTCCTTCTAGTAGAGGCATGTATAGGTTACATGACTTTGAACTATATTTGTGAACTCTGGTGCTGTCATCTTCAAAATCTGTGGGCACACAGCAACTGTAGAAAAAGAAATTGGTCGGGTACCAGAGAGCAATTTAATGCCATGATCTTAAGTGTTCTTACAGCTGTTGTCATCTGATGAATGACCCTGCTCTTTAGAGGGGTCCCTCAGCTGGGTATGGTGGTGCACATTTGTAGTCTCAGTGCTCTGGAGGCTGAGATAGGAGGATCACTGTGCGTTCAAGGCCAGCCTGGGCTCCATACTGAGTTGAAGGCCAGCCTAAACTTACATGGTGAGACCTTGTCTCTAAGGTAGAAAAACTAAGAGAAAAGAAAAGAAAACCAAAAAGAGACAGGGCTCTATGTCATAAAGGGATGGGGTTGCCAAACCCAGTTAGAGCCAGCTGTCCCTGCTGTAGACAGTGCTGCCACCTTCCACCCGCTCAGGTGTCACCCTGACACCCAGGAGATCAGCCTTTGCCCCAGGTTTTGTCTTGCCATGCTTACCCTCAGGCTGTTTTTCTCCTTGCCCTTCCTTTCCAGTTGCTAGCTACAGAGGTCCCACAGGTAAAATCCTGTGACAAAGAGAGGCTGTGTCTGGCGAGAGCTGTGCCAGATGCACCGAGCCCTGGGAACAATGTGTGCTGATCCAGTGGCTCTGTCCTGGGTAAAGGGAGTGCTTCCTGCTCTTCCTGCGCCCCACGCCCAGCCGTTCTCGAGGTCAGGTGGGGACAGAGACTCTGTTCTCTGAGGTCCTGTAAGATCTTGCGGGCTCTGCGCGCTCACAGGATGTGCGCTCCCAATTGCCACACCCACAGGGGACATTGGGGCCCTTTTCCCACTTGCAGGGAGCTCTCTCCTTACCCAGCTCCCCAGCCCTCTCTGCCTGTCATGGCTCACAGCTCCTAAGGCTGAAGTGCAGAATTACCATCTTGTGACGTGTGCTAAATGTTTGGAACAAAGCATTTGTTTCCATGTGGGGTGGAGACCAGGCACCCAGCCTTCTGCTGAGGTCTCAAAGAGGCCATGTTTTGGTTTCTGGAAATCTGTTTCAACAACAGGAGTCATAAGTCACTTTAGGATTTTTCTTTTTTAAAATATTTTTCTATATGAAACTATCAATTTGTTACTGGGTCCAGAATCAGCAGGAGGGAGTCTATTGGTAGTGCTCAGATTGTCAGGCTTTTGTGATGTTTTTGGAAATAGATTTCATTTTGCAGTATGACCCTAACATAGTGGGGTATGTGTGGGTCTAAAATAGATCAATTTATTTTAAAATTAAAATGGAATTAGTGAGGGTTTGCATACCTGTAAACCCATTTCTCAGAAAGTTTTTTAAAATATACTTTTAAAAAATTTTATTTATTTATTTGGTACAGGGTCTCTCTATGCAGCTCGGACTCTCCTGTCTCAGCCTCCCCAGTGTGGGGATTACAGGCCTACAATCACACCTAGTCTCAGGGCTGCATGGCGCACTTGGGGTTCCAGGGCTGACATGGCATGAAGTACCGGACTGAAGTCCGGTCCTTGCACTTGTCAGGCAGGCACTTAGACCACTGAGCTCACTCCCCAACTCCACACTCAGAAAGTCGAGGCAGGAGGATTGCTGTGTCTTTGAGGTTATCTTGGGCTCCAGAGTTCTAATTCAAGCAAAACCCTGTGTCAAAAAAGTTAAAGAACCCAAAAGATTAATGTGGGCTCATAATTAACTGGGAGGTTACATGGAAAATTATTTTTCTCATTTGTTCTGTTTTGTTGCAAAAAGTGTAGAAGCAAAGATAGTAAAACCTCAACCCTTCCCAGATGGCTGCTGAGAAAGGACCCAACATCTCAAAGCTGCCCTTTGTTCTCTCTCTTGTAACCATGGGGGACACAAAACTGTAGCTGCTCCCACCTCCTGTCCTCTACTTTTTCTTTCCTTCCTTTCTGTTCCCCCTCCTCCTCTCCCCTCCCTCTCTTTCCCCTTCTCCCTTGTTCTCCTCTCCTGCTCTCCTCCTCCTCCCCTCCCTTTCCCTCCTGTGCCATCCCTAGTTGTTGGTAAGAAGGACACAGCTGTACCTCAGCAGCTTGTCCAGAACTGTTTTAAGGCTATCGGGTAATGTCGATTGGACCTGGGCAATGGAAATGGCCCTGGGAATTCTTAGGAAGGAAGACCTGAAAATGTTTAAAGGGAGCAAAACCCACAGCTTCTGTCTCAGACCTGCTTCCTTTTTCTTTCAGACTTCTAGGCCACCCTGAGGGAAGAGGACTTGTCTTGGGATATATGTAGAATACATAATATAATTTACGTAAATAAGCAACAAAGCTTTCTGTCGTTGGAAGTATTTTTTAATTATACCCTAGGCGTGTGTGTCTGGTGGCTGTAGGTAGGATGCCCTGGAGGGCTGGGAGGTAGAATCAGAAGCAATAGATGAGAGAAATGAGTTGGATTTACATAGTCCACAATGCATGTGATTCCTGATCAGCCACTGGCTGGCATTGCTTGCGGCTGTGCTATCCCCTTGTACAGTCCCTTAAGGTACAGGTCACTTGGGGAACCAGGAAGGCCCCAGCCACTCTTTCTTGGGCCACCTGTGGCACAGGCTGTGGGTCTCACTTTGCAGGACTGGGTTCTGAGTTGATGTCCCTTCCGGTAGCTCTGACCACCTGCTGCTCAGTGTGACTGTGGCATCTATCAGCACACCCAGCCTGGGGGTTCTGATCTGGCAGACCTTGGGCCTTCCTCTTTGTCTCATATGCCTGACTACCCAGGGCTCATAGAGGGGTGGCCCGGAGCTATTGGTGTCTGCTGGTTCAGGGAGCTATTTAGGATGAAACTAAAATTAACTAAAATGAAACATTCAGTCTAAGCATGGACCCATAGCCAGAAGTTGGCATGTGGGACAGACAGACAGAGCACATTGCCACCATCCTGGATGGTTCTGATGGACAGCATGGCCCTCAGCACCTACAGCCTGAACAAACAGACTCTTTGTGAGGTTGTGTTGTCTTAATACCATCGAACTAGTGAGTTTCTGCCTGTTGGCTTCCAGTGATGTTGGTATTAGGGATTTAAGCATGAAAGTCTCAGGATAGGTTCTGTATAATATTTTATCATAGATGCCAGGAATTATTTCTGAGGGCTAAAATAGGCTTCCATGACACCAGTGCTGAAACTGAGAAGAAGCTACGAAAAAATTCCAGATCTTTCACCTCTGGTTTGCATATTTCGTAGCGAAACATGTTGGCCCTCAGGTACAGGACCCGGGTGTTCCAGAGAGAACCCATTCACAGGTGGGAGCCTTGGAAATGTGGGGTGTTTATGCCAACATAGCGTGGAAATGAGCCAGGAAGTGAACTTTGTGGGGATCCCAGAGTTGGGAGTGAGGGGACAGTGGGGGTAAGAATTTGAGGGGCAGAAGAACCATCAGGGACCAGAAATCATGCAGGAAGCCTGCATGCACTACAGAGCTCCAGGTTCGCCATTTCCTGGTCCCTCAGCTTTAGTTAAGACCTATGTCTTCTCTGGGCCTGTGCTTAGGATGCTGTAGTGAAAGGCACTGTCACACGCCAGAAGAGCGCGGGCTCCAGTCTAGCTCCACTTCAGAGCTGTGTGGTCTTGGCAGGCTACTTAGTGCCAGCACTTGCGAGTGATGCAGGGACCTTGAGCATGGCGGCTGTGGTGCTCAGTGCATAGTGCGGTGCTGGCCCTGCTGTGCTCAGGGGAGCACTAGGACAAGAGCAGGAGGCTGAAGGTGACAAGGTGATGCCGACAGTGTGACATCATTGTCCCCACTGCTGTCATCACCACCCACTGTTCATGGTGGGCTCTGGGCTCGTTTCACAGAGTGATAACAACCGCAGATAGGTGGGGGTGTCACAGCACCCACGGTAGGACTCAGAAAGTCACCATGGCTTCCTTACCAGGGCTCCCCTCCACCCCTCCTGCAAGCACAGCATACCCCGCGTATAGCTGTGGGGAGGGAGTAGGAGCCTCAGAGGCCTTTGCTGGCTGAGTCTCTCCTTACCCTGATTTCTGTGGCGGGGCTCAGCAGGCTGAGATAGTTCAGGCTCCAGGAGATAATAAGCAGGCTGTGTTGGAGCTCCCAGCTTTGCACGTGCAGCATGAAATAGCCAGCGACCCCCGTGTCTGCAGGAGCAGGTGTCCACACTAGAGGGATGCTTCCGAAGGTGGCTCCAATCCATGGCTAGATTCACGGTGTTGTGTCGCTTGCCTTCCAGAGCCTGCAGGGCTCGCATGAGCAGTCCTATTCTCCTTGAAGCCTCGCTGGGTTCCAGCCCTGAGTACTTAGCTTTACTGCTGGCTGGGACTGTGCCTAGGCTGCCGTGAGGCTTAGTGACAAAGTATAGTGCTTCTGACACAGGACAGACACCCACAGATGGCTGTTAGCTTGTGTGCTGAGACGGAACACTTGGGTGAATGTTTGTTTTAGAAGGGAGTATCACAGGAAGACACAGCGCCACGTGCCTCCCTCAGAATCTCCTCCTCAGGGTGAAAGCACTCCTCCTGTCCTTCCTGCCCCTCTTCTCAAGCAGTTCTGAACCCCTCTTTCCTGGCTGTCTTTAGTTGTGCTCTTGTGGTTGCTTGATGTCCTGAATTCATTCAAGACATTGACCTTTCATGGTCATTTTTTTTTTTTTTTGTCTTTTTGAGACAGGGTCTCACTATGCAGTTCAGGCTGGCCTTAAGCTTACTTTGTAGCTTAGGCTGGTCTCGAACTCACAACAATCCTCCTGCCTCAGCCTCCCGAGTGCTGGGATTACAGGCATGCGCCACCATGCCCGGCTCATGGTCATTTTGACTTTGGGGAAGAGCCAGAAATCACACAGGGCCAGGTCTGGTGAATAAGGTGCTTTTTTAAATTTTTTGGTATCAAGACTTGATCTCTTGACTTCACGCTTACCAAGCAGGTGCTGTGCCCCTGAGCTATATGCCCAGGCCATAGAAGGTGGATTATACACACTGAGCTTTTTTATTTTTTTGTCTTGAGACGGGCTCAGTTCAGACTTTACGTTGCCCTTGAACTCACTGTGTAGCCCAGGCTGGCCTCAAATTCAAAGCAATCCTGCCTCAGCCTCCCAAGTGCTGGGATTATAGGCATGCACCACCATGTCCAGCCCGCAGTTATTTTATGAGCCTGTGTTTCCACTGCGTGGTACATGCCAACATCGTTCACCATGTTTTTTTTAAAATAAAAAAAAAATATTTTATTTACCTGTTTGGTACAGGGTCTCACTGTGCAGTTTGGACTCACAGTGATCTTCCTGTCTCAGCCTCCCCAGCACTGGCATTGCAGGCATACGCCTCCGTGCCCGGTTTCCAGGAACCCGGGCCTGTCGCTGCACGTGGTACTGGCGATCGAACCCAGGTCCTTGCGCTGGCCAGGCAAGTGCTTAGACTGCTGACCTGTCTCCCCATCCCTCACCATATTTTTTATTTTTGTCACATCCTGCAAAGCCATCAGGAAGGAGAACTCCAGACCTGCTCAGAAAGTGGTGACGACAGAGGAGTAAGTGTGTCCTAAGTAAGGCAAGGAAGCGTGAGGATGTGTCTTATACTGCAATTTTTAACATTTTTATTTAAGCATTCACTGTCTTTTCACTTACAAATTGCCACAAAATTCTTCAACCTCCCTCCATAGATGTCAGGATTTATTCAGGGAGCCGAGTCTTACCTGTGGGTCACCCGTACTGGTGTCCGTGGTCGGATGTGCCACGTTGTCAGAGCACAGAGGAGGACAGGTGGACCGGGGTGCAGCCTCGCCTCTGCCTTTCAGCTGTTTGCTCTGGGAATTGCTGGCTTTGCGGGGCAGGGGGACTTTGGAGGAAGCTTGGAGCTTTGGACTCCATAGCCAGTACTGTCACCCAGTCCAGCTATTCAGGGCTACCTCAGTGCCGTGGGTGGAGAGAAAGACAGATGTCAGTGCGGGGAAAGTTAGCAGCAGTGCTGTCCTTAGAGCTGAGCCGGGCCAGCAAAAGCTCCTTCCTCATACTTGGCCAGGACGCTGACTTACCTGTCCCTGAGAGTGACCCCGGGGTAAGGCTCATTTTCTGTGGAAGACACTGGAGTGAGTCACCAGGCACAGTCAGCTGCTCTGGCTATCAGGGCCTCTGTCACCCTACAAGGTAATGCCCTTGTGGGTCCTGCCCTGCGCCACAGAGCAGATTGGGCTGCTTGTGACAATGCCACCATGAGAAGACGTGTATGTGAAGCCTGAGGTAGATCCCCCCTGGTTAGTGAGATGAGGCAGTCCCCCTCTGGTTAGAGTGAGGCAAGGCAGACGCCCTCTGGTTAGTGAGGTGAGATAGGCCCCCTCTGGTTGGTGAGGCGAGGCAGGTTCCCTCTGGTTAAAGTGAAGTCAGTTCAGTAAAATTCCCACTCGAACTGGGACTTGGGGGCTGGGAAGAGGCACAGAACACACATAGCTGTATGCTGTGGGGCTGAGAAGGCTCTTTTTGTACAAAGAAAGAGGTGGAAGTGTCATGGCAGACCAGTGTCCTGTCTTTCATTGTCCTCAGGTGCGTCATCCAAACCGCCGTGACGCGGTATCTCCTCCCTTGCAGAGGAATGGCGGACACTGTGTCATGATGGTACTGAGAGAAGCTGCCCTAGGTGGGAACAGACCTGTTGAGGATGGCTTTGGGTGGGTCCCAAGGGACAGCTGCTCAGCTGTCCTGAGGGCCGCAGGGAAGGTAGCAGCTTGTGTCCACCGGTGAGCAGCCTTCCGGGAGCTGGAGTCCTGCTCAGACCTTGCTCTGTCGGGTTGAGAGTTCGTCCATGGGCCTGGGCTTGGCTCACACACGCCCACTTTACCTGGAATCTGTTCTTACCCTGGCCCATGAGTATGAGCACTATTGTCCCCAGGAAGAGCTTCTGAAGCTTGAAGATTACCACACACTCATCATCTTTGTAACTCACTGGGGCCACATACTTAAATTCTGCAAGATGATCCAAAAGTGACCCTTGGGGCTGGAGACAACTGTCACTGATACAGCGGTGGAAAGCTGGAGTTAAAGCAGAATGACGACGCCTTTCCTTGTGGGTTATAGACTCAGTACTCTGCCCAGGAGGTGGCACCAGGGACCCAGGCAAAGTGCATGGCCCCAGGGGGCCATCTGTAGCCATGACAACTGTGATCCCTTCAGGGAAAGATGCTCTGAGAGGTACGGCCTCTGAAGATGATTATTTTGTCTCAGTTACATATTTTGCCTCTTTCTCCGCAGAGGAATGTGACATAGATGAAGCTTCCTACCATAGATGGTGCTGCCCTACTCTGAGATGCTATTGGATGTTGGGGATAACCCTGTAAACACAGCTTTACTTTTAAGGAGTTCTCCAGAGAAGGGATTTTTTTTTAAAGATTATGAAATTGCTAGCCGGGTGTGGTGGCGCAGGTCTGTAATCCCAGCACTTAGGAGGCTGAGGCAGGAGGATTGTTGTGAGTTCAAGACCAGCCTGAGCTACAAAGTGAGCTTAAGGCCAGCCTGAACTGCATAGTGAGACCCTGTCTCAAAAAGACAAAAAAAAAAAAAAAAAAAAAAAAGATTATGAAATTGCTTAACTTGGGATGCAGTCATTTACTTGTTGTGTTTAAGTACCAGCTTCAAATCCCTGCCTGGGAATGAGGGCTTATTAGGCTTTATCAACCTGGAGAGTGTTTTTTTTTTTGAAAACTTGCAGAATGGGGAGGAGAGCAGGTCACGGGGTGTGTGTGTTGCACACATGAGGGTACCCAGGTGTCTAAGTCTGGGTGAGAAGAGACTTCTTGACTTATAGACGCACAGGGCAGGGGTGGGCCGCTGAAGGTCAGGTGCAGTGCTCAGGGAGGAAGGCAGGGAGGAGTCTGGGGCATTGGTTGTGCTCACCTGGATCGTGACAGTCTTGGGTGCGAGGGTCTCTGAGGCCTCCATCGATCTTCAGACGTGCTCTGTGGTGATGCCAACCCTGAAACAGGAAGTTAAAAGCAACCCACAGCCGAACGCCTCCCTGAGTGAGGTTTGAATCTCAGCCCAAGTGACAACTCAGCCCAGCTGGCTCTACGGTTGACTGTATCTGCATGACTTGCATAAACTTATCCTGGGAGACAGCGTTGCTTCAGACCCGATCCTCTCACTTTGGAGACTTTTTCAAGTATTACTTGAAAAACTTCAGTTGCGGTTACTGAACTGAGCTATAGTTTAGGTCTTGAGGTTTTGGTGGTAATTTTAATTTATTTTTAATATTTATTTATTTTTACTCAGTTTTTTTTTTTTTTAATGTATTTCGTACAGGGTCTTGCTGTGCAGCTCAGGCTCATAGTGATTCTCCTAGCTCAGCCTCAGGAGTGCTGGGATTACAGGTGTGTGCCACCACGCCCTGTCTCAGTGTCAGCTCAGTGTGGCCAGGGGTGGGGACAGTGCAGTGTGTGGTGCCCTGCACTTGTCTAAGTAGTTACTTAGGGTTTTTGAGACAGGGTTTCCCTATGTAGTTTAGGCAGGGCTTGAGCTCACTAAGGAGCCCAGGCTGACCTTGAAGTTGAATCTTCCTGCTTCAGCCTCCTGAGTGCTGGGATTACAGGCATGCACCACCATGCCTGACAGCTGATGATATTTCTTATTTCTCCCATTCTGTCTCTTATCCACATGTCACTGCTCAAGTGAAGTGACACAGCATCACACCTCTTTACCTAACGCCAGATGGTTCTAGGTTCTCTGGAATTGTGACATCAGGCTTCGGAAAAGGTCCTCTGTTCCCCGAGTGTGGCTCTTCCCTCTGCTCTGGTTCCCTGCTGCAGATCTGGTCTTTGGTTTGGTTGTGACGGAAGTGGGTCTTCCAGGTGCTCAGCTTGGCAGGCAGCTTCCTCTTTCCAGACCGAGCTGGCAGCCACAGTATGATCATAGGAGAGAAACTGTTCATGTTTCTGGTATCCGTATCTCCCAGGGGCTGCATTAGTGGGTAGTTAAGTAACTAGAAGCTTTGCTTTGGATGTATTAGAACAATATAATACACTCTGCAACCAGGTTTCAGAAATGACCCGAGGAAAGGTTTCATCTGCATTAGTAAAACCACTGTGGGCCCTGTTCAGAAGACAAGGACAGATCAAGCGTTGGGAACTGGGTGCTAGCTAAGTCAGTGCTTCTCTGTTTCAGTTTTGTTATTATCTTAGTTACTTTTCTCGTGGCAGACAAAATACCCAACACCCAAAGTTAACGGAGGAAAGGTTTATAAGGCTTACAGTTCACAGAGGTTTTGGTCTGTAGTTGGCAGGCTCACAGCAGACTGGCACGTGGCCAAGGGGTGTCACAAAGGAGACACAGTTCCAGGCAGGCAGAAGGTACAAAGCAACAGGGGACAATAACTGCGTTTTCTATGCCTTGTGTCTTACTCTGGTTACTTAGGGTGGGTAGCACTCACACCCTTCATCCTTCTGGCCTTGAGCCTAGAATTGCACCACGAATCCATCCCCGCATCACATACCCTACATCCAGGCATTTCTGAGGAATCCCCACCTATGACCACATGAGGTTTTGGGGACCATCTGAACACAGGTCTTAATAGTTAGGAGTATTTGCCAATCCCAGCAGCATGAATGAGACCCAGGGACAGTATGGGAAGGGCGCAAGATAGCAGCAAGCTGAGAATACTAAAAAATGTTTTGACCTTATTTTTTTTTGTTTTTTGTTTTTTGTTTTTTTGTCTTTTTGAGATAGGGTCTCCCTATGCAGTTCAGGCTGGCCTTAAGCTCACTTTGTAGCTCAGGCTGGTCTCAAACTCACAACAATCTTCCTGCCTCAGCCTCCCGAGTGTTGGGATTACAGGCCTGTGCCACCACGCCCAGCTTGTTTTGACCTTAGTAGAAAAGTTTCTGCTACTGTTAAATTCTCATTATCTGTTTTAACTGGGACATACCATGCTCATTAGTATCATACCCATACAGGTAGGTATACAGGGTCCACAGGATCTCACTATGGAGTTTGGACTCATAGTGACCATCCTGTTTTCAGCCTCCTAAGTGCTGGGATTACTGGGATTACAGGTGTGCAGCACCGCGCCTAGTCCCAATCATAGTCTCAGCCCCCCTGGGGGCGGGGCTGGCATGGCACACCGGGGACTGAACCTTGGGTACTGCTCTCTGCCCAAGCAGGTGCTTTAGTCTGCTGAGTGATCAGGCCGACCCTTCATGCCTAGTTTTATTTTTTATTTTTTGGCAGATCCAGGGATTGAACTCAGGCCCTTGTGCTTGCCAGGGAAGCACTTACTCCACTGAGCCATCTCCCCGGCCCCTCAATGCCTGGTTTTAAGTGTCTGTAAAAATTAACTATTTTCATAGTCACAGTCATCTTCATTTCACAGGTGGTGTGAATCTGAGGGGCAGAGAGTAACTCACCCAAGGCCATTTGTAAGACTAGGGAGTAAGAGTGCCACATTTTAAATGTGGGAATCAAGGCTGACTCTAGACACCACCCTTTGATTTCAGAATCAGGGTTTCCCGTTAGTGCCTTGGTGCCCGCCATCTCTGACATTTTGTGGCTGTCTTTCTAAACTATGCTCAGTTAGGAAAAATATATTCCCGTTAGCAAATGCCAGCTTATTGTGAAATGTTTAGAAACGATCAGCAGCGAGTGTTTTCTCTGTAGAAACTGCATGGGTTTCTTGCTTTCTCATGCACTGCTTGGGGTGGGAAATCCTTCAGACCAGTGGCTCTGTGGCGAGCAGAGGATGCAGAGGGCGCCAGCGAGGCAGAGGCAGCTTCCAGCTGTGAGCATGCAGTTTTCAGACAGCAGCCACTGTCCACTGTGGGAGACTCTCGGTCTGCAGACCCAGACAGTCATCAGCCGGCAGCCCAGATTTCCTGCAGGTTGGGGACTTGGGGGAAACTCCAGGAGGCCACTGAGGGAACAGAGGATTCCAGTGAAGGGCTGCAGTGTCCTGGCTTTTCTTGCCCCGGGCTGTGACTCTTCAGTCATGGAATACTGGGGTTTACCTGAGCTGTTTTCGGCCCCGCCCCAGCCCACCGCTGTTTCCACCTTGGCTTCCAGGAGTGCCTTTCCCTGCAGACGGCGCCTTCCGTGTAGCCTGTGAGGGTTTTGGAAAGCATGCAGAACAGTTGCAGGAGGAGCAAGCTTCCCTGACCCTGCCAAAGGCATCAGTCAGTTCAGCGCACAAAGTAACCAGAGCCATGGCCTAGGCTCTTGATCGAAGGCTGCTACCCCAGGCCTTGGGAATGATGAGTGCCTCCAAGCTCTCCAACAGCACAGATTCCAACACTGCTAGTTGGAAGAGCTGTAGACCATGCATTCCACACCTGCGATTCCCCCGCCAAGGGCTCACAGACACAGATAGGAAAACAGTTCCTTAAGAGTTGGCGCCCTTGTGTCAGCCTGGCCAGGTGTTATGCAAACTGTATGTGTGTGTGTGTGTGTGTGGGAGTCTTAGGTTCTGTTGATCGCTCCTTGTAAGTCACTGCATAGAAAGGACACATACAAGTCAGGTGTTGGCTTTGAGGATGACATACCTGTGTTTAAGAAGCAGGTTCAGTGGGTAAGTTAAAATGATAATTGTTTGCATTTATTCAAGTTGGGATGCCACTGAGGAGGGGCAGAAGGAAGCCACAGCCTCACTGGGACAGGGCTCTCCTCTTTTCCACATGGTCTGACAACACAGTTCTAAGGCCATTGTCAGTCCTCAGCTGTCCTGGTTGGCCTGTGGCCACCTTTGGCACTTGGTTCCCTTGTCCCAGATACACTTTAGCCCTGCTGTGCTCCTGGGCTGGCTGCTGCTGTTGCTCTTTGTCTTCTTCTTTGAAGACCCGAGCTCCCACAGGCAGCAGGAACTCTCTCCTGACCTGGTGGTGCCTGGCCTTCCACACGCCTGTCCTCTGAGATGCCTGTGTCAGCACGGGCCATGCTCTCCCTGACAGCTCTGGGGGCGTGCTGGACTCCTCACCTGCAGTCTCAATGTTGCTGTCTCATGCATGTGCTGTGCTGCAAAGTGTGGTCCCCATCGCTCCAGGAGTGCAGGCAGACACCGCGAAGGTGTCCTTAACTCCTGTTTCTGTCTCACTCATATCAGACAGGAGCCTCAAACTCCATGCGACCCTCCTACCTCATCCTCAAAAGGTCCGGAATTGTAGGTGTACGTCACCACACCCCACACCCAACCTCTCTATTTTCAAAGTATCGAATCACCTGTCACCTGCACAGCCACCAATGGGTCACAGTGTCCTTCCTTCTGGCTTATTGTGGCAGCTGCCATCTGGCCCCACCTTTTTTTTCTCTGCTCCTTCAATTCATTGCTCACATACAGCCAGATGACAGTTCTGGCGTTGATGCTGAAGTCTCCCAAGACCTCACGGGTGCAGCGCAGCAGCCCAGTGCCCTTTCCTCAGGCTCCTCCCTCCTGCAAGTCTGTCCTTCTCTGTGCCACCACCCTGCCCTGCCCTGCCTTCTGTTCCTCCCCAGAGCCCCTCCCCAGCACAATTCTGGTTTTATTATTTCATGCACTGCCTGTTCCCCAAGGAGGGAGGTGGTGTTTGCTCTGGGTCATTTCAGCCATCTCCCCAGGGCCTAGGGCAGTGTCTTAGACAGGGTTAGGGCCTGCAGGTCTCTGCTGAATGAATACACTGATAGCTTTTGGTGTTTAAGACAGCTTGGAACACAGACTGAGATAACAGAGGAAAGGAGCTGGCTGGGGAGGGAGGGGGGCAAGCATAATGTTTGTTTTCTCAGTGGAGTGAAATAGAAGGTCCTTAGGTTTAATTCTGCAGAATTGGCGATATCTGTGCCTTTCACTGGGAAAAGTTTCTACTTCTGTAGTTTGTGGCTAAAAAGTAGTTTGTGCATTAATTTCAAGAGATCTTTGCATGTTTTATAAAGTAGCTTTTGAGAGTCATTTGAGCTTGTGGCTGTTATCTGTTGAGTATATCGTATCTACTGAGAGCGATCAGTTCAGCTGCAGGAGACATTTTAGGGTTTAAAGTAGAAGCCTAACCATTTCTCCAGCCTCTGTGTCTTGAAGCAGGAGGGAACACTTTTAACCCAGAGCACCCCAAGTTCCCAGTGCTGCCCAGGTGTGTTCCTGCATGGAGCCTGCACTGGGATTTATTTTTTTATTTTTTATTTTTATTTTTTGGCGGAACCAGCGATTGAACTCAGGCCCTTGCGCCTGCCAGGGAGGTGCTTATTCCACTGAGCCATCTCCCTGGCTCCTCAGTAAACAAATGAAATGGGAGGTGGCAGAGACTCTGGTCAGAGGGCACAAGTGACACAAGGCTCTTATTGGTTCCCTGATGCATTAATTCTGAGGCCATGTATGCGTCACTAGGCTCTGATAGGTGCTGGGCACACAGCCATCAAAGAAAGAGTGGGGATTTGGTTGGGGAGAAGGCAACTAGAAATGCATCTCAGAGGACAGGACCATGGAATGGGGCAGAAGGGGGCGCCCAGGATTCCAGAGCTCCTCCTCATCCCAGGCTCCAGGCCATACACACCACCATGCCTGTGTCCATTCCTGACCTGTGTCTGCAGGCTGGGGATGCAGTGTGGTTCTCTGACAGCAAAGTGCCTTTGGGGCTGGTGGGTGAGGGCTTGTGGGAGGGGAGTTGAGCGTCCTATTTTCCTGGTGGAATCTCATGAGATGGTTCAGAAGCCATCTCGGTATCACCGTGGAGTCACCATCGTGGGAGGAAGTTTGCACTAATTGCCACCTTGGGAATCTCCTGGTGATGTGTCCTCAGCTCTCTTTCCAAACAGTGAGAATGGTGGCATCGGTAACAAGCAGGAAATGCTGGGAACGTGCAAGTCCTTCCCTTGTAGAGTGTGCTCCATCAACAGTGGGGCTGTCCCTGTCTCAGTGAATCCAGAACTGCGCCGTACGGTTGCAGCTGTCCTCTCCCTGCTGGCTCCATCCTCCCCATCCCTCCTCCTCCTTCCAAGGATGGATGGCAGTGGAGGTACTTCTCTGGTCACCAACCTCTCTCCCTGAGGTCCCTCACCCATAAAATGAAGCACTGACAAGTATGCATTTGTAACACACACACACACACACACACACACACACGTCTTACGTGCATGATGAACCCAGAAAAATGAGTCCCAGGACCTCTTCATGGGCATCGAAGTCCAACTCAGCTTCAGTCCTTTAGGAAAAATGTTCCAGACGTGTGTGTAACCCCCATACGCCTCCTCCTGGGCTTCAGGCCATCTCTACGTTACTTCTCACACCTCCTGCAAGGTGAATGCTGCGCAGATGGCTGCACTGTATTGTTTGAGGAATAATGACTGAGAATCTGTACATGTTCAGTGTGGAAACAATGACCCCTCCCCCTTTTTGATCTGCTGTTACTTGAGTCTACAATATAAATCCCATGTGCTTGGCAGTTACGCATGCATGTTATATGCGGACAGTCCAGGTCTATACTTTTCAGAGGGATAACAAGATAAACACCAAGTGGAGACCCACCTCCCACCATGGAGCCCAGGAAGCAGGGCTTTGTGAGGAACTCTTAGTCCTTTTGTGACTGTCCCCTAGCCACAGAGATGTCTGTCTCCTTTGTTCATGACCCCACCTCTTTTTTCCACAGTGGTGTTGTTTCTTCTTATCTGGCACTAAACAAACAAACAGGAGATGCCTTCCCAGTTGGGCAGATCTGTTTCCTTGGTGATGAACTCTTGCTGCCTTCCCTTTCCATTTCACAGAGGTTTTCCACCCAGCAAATGCAGCTCAAGGCCGCAGCCACTGATGCTGACAGAGGAACACTCCTGAAATCCCAAAGGCTTTCTTCTCCCTTGGGTGGTGGGATGGGGTAGGATGGGGACAAGGTGCAGTCAGCTCAGTGACTCTCATTGATTCCTCCTCACGGGGGTTGTGACTGTGCTGGGCTGAAGGCTGGTTCCTCCTGGGAGGTAGGTGTGTGTTGCCCACTGCAGACCAGTGGGTGATTGGGTTGGGAGGAGAATAGAATGGAATCTAATTTTCAGGCTCTACATTGAGTTTCCAGCTCATTTGGGTTAAAGACAAATCTCACTGTACCCATGCTTTTGTGTCTTTCTTTCTTCCTTTTTTTTGTGGCTTCAAGAAAGTCTAAATGGGGCTGGCCAAACAGCTCAGTGGATTAAATGCCCTGAAAGCAGGCACAAGGGCTAGGAGTTCCATCCCTGGGCCCTGGGCCTATAGTGCCCGCCTGCCCCTGGGGTGTACTGAGATGGCAATGGAGACTGGGTGTGGTGGCATGGGCCTGCCATCCCAGCTCTTGGGAGACTAAACAGGTGGATCACTATGAGTTTGATCTAGTAGTGAGACCCTGAACACCCTGTAGACCCTTCCCTAAAAAAAAAACGATTGTAGAAGAAGGAGCTGTCGTGGAGCCTTTCATCTCTTGAGTAGTCCCTGAAGGCTGCACATTTGCGTCTGCAATGCATGGAGCCGTAAGTATCAGCACTTCGGACACACAGAGCAGTAATAGTGTGCGTGGTGGTGGTGTTGGGGCTTCCAAAAATAAACTAAGTCTGTAGCAAATGTTACTCAGTCACTGCCCGGAACCATCCCGAGTGTCACCATTGTGTAGAAAGGAAATGGATATGACAGTTTGTGGTTTGCCCAAAGCCGCACTGGCAGGGGCATCTTGGAGATGTAAGCAGGGTTCTACTAAGAAAGAAACAGGCGTGTTTTCATGGGAGACACTGTGGGCCTTCACCAAATTGACCTAAATTAAAACTCATGAACTAACAAGCCTTTCAGTGTTAAGAAGCGTGGACCGCATCAACCGCACATCTCTGGCTTTCTTCTTACACTTACCTGCAGGGTTTTAAATAGGACTCAGGTCTTTCGGGAGTCTGAGTGCCTGAGATCAAACAAGCCCTGCTTCTGCCCGAGCTTGGCCGTGGACAGGGAGGAGTGGCTGGTTCCGTGCTGCCAGGGAAACAGCGAGGGCCACCGCCACGTCTCACGTCGTAGGGTTCTGTTTTGTTTTTAATTTTAGCTTTTTCGCAGTGTTGTACTTTTACAGTTGGTGAGAATGCAGCCTTCTGCAAGGAGCTTGGTCTTCGAAAGTGATTTGGAAAGGATTGGCTTAGGCTGTGTGTACGGGCAGTGCTCCAGCTCACCCACCTGGAGAGGATCGTGTAGCCACGCCGGGATGGTACAGAGAGGATCCAGCATGCCCCCCACTCTCACAGAGCATCTGTACTACTCTTCTTAGGCAGGAAGGGGTAGCTCATTTACAAACAGCTTCTCAACAATGGATTAGAGTCCCCCAGGGTTTTTTCTGGTTGACCTCTACTTAACAGAAAATTCAATTAATAATAGTTAACTCTTCTATATTCTTCTGTCTCCATTGGGAAATTGATCCCCTCACTTTTTTTTTTTTTAAACAAAAATTTAGTAGTACAGGCTGAGGGGATAGCTCAGCTGTCTAAGCACCTGCCTGGCAAGCACAAAGACCAATGTTCAATCCCTAGTACCACAAGCAGTGCAGGCCCCAAAACCAGGCGTGGTGGTACACGCCTATAATCCCAGCTCAGGGAAGGCTGACACGGGAGGATCACTTTGAGTCTGAGCTGTGTAGTGGAACCTATATCAAAAAAAAGAAAAAAAATTAGTAGTAAATATTTTTAAGACATTGGTAACATTATTAAAATATTTTTAAGAACGTTGATGATGGGTGATACAAATATGGGCTCATGAAAGATGTGGTACTGGTTCAGAGGACTTTGTCACCTAGGGATGTGACACCCCAGAGCCCTACCTGAGTGTTACGCATGCACCCAGAAAATGCTGTGCGAAGGGGACACCCACTCCTCAGGGACCTCACCCAACAATTTGTGTGCCCCTGAGTTTGGGTCCTGGCATCTTGCTGTGTGTTTCATGTACTAGGTGCTACTCACAGGGTTTTTTTTTTTTTTACTTTTTAATTTTTTCTGCAAAATTTTATTCCAGAGGGGCTCAGCCCTTCCTGGCAGCTGCCTTCCTCATGGCGGCCAGCGCATTGCTCAGCTCCTCATGCTTCCTCTTGGTGTGGATGTGTCTCTCCACCCTTCTTCTTGATGAACTTGAGGGCACGTTTGTCTTTGGAGACCTTGAGCAGCTCCATGGTGCGCCACTTAGGGGGTGAAGCTGCACACCTCCTGCATCACGTCCCACACAAACTTGGTGTGTTTGGTGAGGCATCTGCGACGGTGGCTGTGCCTCAGTTTGGCCACATTCTTAGTCACCTTGTGGCCCTTGTTGAGGCCTGTGGCCTTGGCTCCTGTTCTTCAGTGGTTGCTGTGGTGGACCTCACAGGGTTTTCAGGAAATGGGAAGACATCATGACCACTGGCGCCCCATGAGCCCACATTTCTGCTGCATGTGGCTTTGGTTACCCATGATAAGTCAAGGTCCAAAAAAATTCAGTGGAAAGTGGAAGGAATCAGCAACTGATAAGGACTGATATGCATGCTTTTCTGAGAAGGGTGGCAAAGTCTCCCACCCCTGCTCCAACCTCTGGTCTCCCCTCTGTCTAGGGTGCCCATACTGTGTTCCCTACCATCGGTCACTTTGCAGCTGACCTGGTCAGTTTGTGACTCCCGCTGTGTGGAGCCAGTGTGATCATGTTGGCCCGTTTTACCTCTTAATGGTTCTAGGGTGCAGGAACAGCATAGCATGCTGGCTGATCAGAAATGCCAGAGAAGTCAGGAAGTGGTTTGTTTAAGTGTAGGGGTGAACATCACGACTTAGTAAAGACAAATCCGTAGTCTGGGTTGCTGAAATCCACAGTGAGAGTGTAGATTCTGTGAAGCTGAGAGGAAGGAAAATATGCCTCTTGCTTTCCTGTTGTATCTCATACTTCAGAAACTGAGGCCCCCATCAGAGTGGAAAAGAGGTTAGGGTTAGGTTTTGGGGTCAGATACTGTTTGCTGCCTGTGCCATGACTTGGGGAGAACAGAGGAATGACTGGTAGTAATTGGTAGTAATTGCCGTGTATTTCATAGTGGTTATACCTGTGAGTTTAGGGAAGAGTCTACAGGGTGTTCAGGGTCTCACCACTAGATCGGATTCATAGTGATCCATCTCTTTACAGCCTCCCAAGAGGCACGCACTATCACGCCCAGTCTCAGGGCTGTCTCAGTGTGCCCTGGGGGTGGGGCCCGCACGCAGGCCCAGGGATCAAACCTCTGGCCCCTGTACCTGCTTGTCCCTGTGCCTGCTTGCAGGCGCTTTAATCTGCTGAGCTATTTGGCTGGCTCCTCTGTGGGAGTTTAAATTCAACCCCCCAATCGCCTACTTTGTGCTGTTGGGCCATAGCCTGACTTTTCAGTGTGTGTGTGTGTGTGTGTGTGTGTGTGTGTGTGTGTGTGTGTGTGCGCGTGTGTGCAAGCATACATCTCACCTGTGCAATTGAAATCTTAGTGCTTTTATAAAGATGTTCAAGGGGGGATGACGCCGTAACATAATGCCCGTAAGGTGACAGCTATTGTTGGCTGTTGTGTTCATTATAACTATGCAAGTCAACTTAGACAGCGGAATAATAGCCCAGAAAATGAGTTTTTGAGAATAGAATTAAGAGTCAAGCATTTAGATGCTCTGAAAGAATGCTTCCATTGGGCCAGACCCCTGTTGGCTGAGGTATCAGAGTCCGCATGTTCTTTACGGAGAAGGAGTCTGTGGCAGTGTTAATCTGTGGCTTTTATTTTTCCGTATTTCATGAAGTTGCCACTTTAAAAAAATTCCTGGGGATTCTAATTTGTGTGGTTACAGTTGTATTCAGAAATAACAAAGGATTCGCTCTGATTTTCTTTCTTTGGTTTGGCTTTCAAAACTTCTTTTGGGGTTGATATATTACACTTGCAAGAACAGTGTGGTCTTCTGAATCTGCAATCAGGAAGTGAAAAAATTTTAAATTATTACCCTGGTTTTGCTTGTTTGCTCTTTTTTGAGTGCTGAGCATGAACCCAGAGCCTGTGCCAGGTTCAGTGAGGGCTAGACCCACACACGTAGCCTGCAGTCCTGGAAGCAGATTCTGAGTGGGAATGTGGCCGTGGGGAGCATGGATGTTCTTTCCTTCTCACGCGTTCCTGTGTTTGCCTTTCTGTCCTTTTGCGCCTGCGCAGGGATCGACATCCTGAAGCTGGTGGCAGCCCAGGTGGGGAGCCAGTGGAAGGATATCTACCAATTCCTGTGCAATGCCAGCGAGAGGGAGGTGGCCGCCTTCTCCAACGGGTACACGGCGGACCACGAGCGGGCTTACGCTGCGCTACAGCACTGGACCGTGCGCGGCCCCGAGGCCAGCCTGGCGCAGCTCATCAGTGCCCTGCGGCAGCACCGGCGCAACGATGTGGTGGAGAAAATCCGGGGGCTCATGGAGGACACTGCTCAGGTATGGGGCTCTGGCCGTGGTCTCTGCTCACACTCGGACATGGCTGTGGGAAGCACTGGCTGAACCGAGGCTGGGTGTAGGCAGCCTGTTGCTCTTTGGAAAAGGTCAGTAGGGCCCCAGGAGTTAATGGATACTTCCTCCACGCCCACTGGGGATTAAACTGAGGACCTTGCTCTTGCCAGGCAGATGCTTATGTCGCTGAGCTATATATCCTCGATATTCTTATATCTGTCCAGAATAGCTGGCCAATAATAATTACAGTGGCTGGTGAGCCATTGTGGAATCAGACGCGTCCAGAGGCCAGCTGTGTCCTTACCTAAGATCTGAAGATGCAGGCAGTTTTAAGTTCAACATTTAAACTCGATCCCTGCAGCCTTTCAGGATTGTGTATCTTCTTCCAGGGTCCTAGGCTTTCAGGAGCAGTAGAGAGCAGTAGGTGAAAGTTGCTATGATTTTTGCTGAAGTAATCAAAAAGAGACCACATGAAAATCCAGCACAGCATTTCAAGTTGCATTTTATTTCTGTCTTTAAAAGAAAATTTATTGGTATATTATATCTATTTGTCTAATAATAATACTCATCCCAGGGAATTTGTACCTATACTGATAGATCTTACTGCTGTCACCATCTCTCCTCCTCTTCCTCTTTCGAACCCTTTTTTTGTTGTTGTCTTTTGACTTTTTTTTTTTTTTTTTTAGGGAAGGGTCTACAGAGCGTTCAGGGTCTCACTATTAGATCAGACTTGTAGAGATCCTCCTGTTCACAGCCTCCCAAGGGCTGGGTTCACAGGCGTGTGCCACCACCCCTAGTCTCAATTGCTGTCTCAGTGCGCCACAGGAGTGGGGCTGGCACAGCACGCCCGGGGATTGAACCCCCAGCCCCTGTGCCTGCTTGTAGGTGCTTTAATTCGCTGAGCTATTTGGCCGGCTGCGTCTTTTGACTTGGACTTACTATGTCTTTATTTAAAGACTGCCTCTTGCAATGAGCATATGCCTAAGGCTTTTTCCTTTCGTCTAGTCTAGCAGTGTGATCATTTATAAGATTTCAGCATGGGGGTGACTGCTTAGATTTGAGTTTAAATCTGCCTATCTGCTGTTTTCTATTTGGCCTGTTCTCTTTTTTCCCCCCTCTCTTTCTGTCTCCTCCCCCACCCCCTCTTTAAATCAAGTCTTCTTTTGGATTGATCAAATATTTTCTATTTTATGTGTCCTCCATTAGCTTAATTATACATTGTATAGTTTACTTTTAATGGAAACCCTAGAGATCACAACATGTGTACTTAAGTTAGGCAGTATGTTCTAAATATTGAGTATTTAGCATTTTTCAGATACTATAACTACCTGAGAAGATTGGGATCCCATTTTTCCTTCTCTTGAATCTCACTTTGTTGCCATGCAGGAACTTCAGTGCTGCACATTTAATATCTTCAAGGCATGTTTTAAAGGTCTTGCACAGTGAGAACATATGCAGATTCGCCTGCATGTTGGTCTTTCCTGTTGTTGCTTTTTCATCTTCTGCAGCTTCAGCTTCTACCTAGCATCATTAGTCTTTTGCCTGGAGACTTCTCAGGATAGGTGTCTGCCAGTAAACCTTGTCCTCTGTCCAGAAAATAAGTAGACTGTATTATTTCATCATAAGTCTTTGAAGGATAACTGGAAATAGAAGTTTAGTGCTATTTTCTTTTAGTCCTCTAGTGCCTTAGTTTAAGATTTTCCTTAAAGAAAAGAGATGAGATGATTTTATTTTTAAATCTATGTTATGTAACAAATGCTGTGCACACTGTTATGCCAGACACTCTGGGCAATGCAAAGAGGAGGAAAACAGACTCGTTCCGGTCAAGGACGCACACAGGAGAGACTGAGGGCAAAGCTGAGGGGAAAGCCTTCTGGCTGCCAGCACTGGAAGAGGGCTGTGCAGACCGGTGCCAGGTTCAATTCCTGACCTAGGGACCACCACTGTGGGAACCCTGGGTAAGTCACCCGACCTCTCCGCCTCAGTTTCTTCATGACCGAGTGGGAAGAAGTACCTGTGCTGCTGTGGAAATGAGAATTGCGTGACCCCTGGGAAGCCCTCGGAGGTTTACTGTTCAGTGTTCACTATGGGTGGTGGTGGTGTTGACTAGGTTGTAGGATATAGTTAAGGGATATGGTGTCTTCCTGGACCATGTGGGAGACCTTTGTCATCTTTTTTACCCTCTCCCTCCTCTCTCACAGTGGACTTTGTGTTGGAGCCTGGCTGACCTTGCTCTCCACATCCACTTGGAGAACAGGCAAGAACAGTGTTCCGGCTTGGGCTCCAGAAGCGACTGCATGCACCCCCTGATTTTCCTGCTTACAGCTGCAAGATGCAGCTGTTCTTATCTATGAGTTTTTCTGAGGTCAGCTATTTTCAGAAATATCACATAGTGAGGGCGTGTCGAGGCACATACTAGCTGTGCCTGTGGCCGCTGGCTCTTGGGCTGTTGAAATTTGCCTTTAGTTTTCAGGTCTTTCACTCTGAGGAGAGGTGATTGTCTCTGTCCCTAAAGATCAGAGCCCTAAGAGGTAGGTCAGCGTGCATGGGGCCCTGCCCTCTGTTGTCACTGCAGCAGGGAGGTCATTTAAGGTCTTGTTCCTTCTTTGCTGGGTGTGACTGTGGACTCTGGGGCAGTTCTAGGGTGGCAAGGAAAAGAGGACCTCGTAAAGGGGTTGCTGACGCACACTGGCCTGAGTGTATTCATGTTAAAGGTTGTCGGGTGTGCAAGGTGGCTGTGCCTATGAACAGCATGAGCTGTTTGCTGACGTGTCAGGCAGTTCTGCTTATTGTCCTATTCCATGTTTCATTCAGTTCATCCGCAGGGTTCTCTCGAGTCCCAGCTGTGTGCCAGGGATCAGGTAAAGAGGAAAGGTGACCCCTGCCTTTCTCCTGCCCACTGGCTAGAGTGGAAACCCATGTGCAAATAATTACAGTTCAGGCGACAAGCAAATAACAAAAATGTGCACAAGGAATTATAGGACGGCTGCAGAAGGAAGTAGTGCCTGGCCCACCCTAAAAGTACACAGAAAACCAGAACAGATATGCATTTGTCCTCTTCAAAGTCATTTACAAAACAGACCGAAGTTTCTACCAAGACTATATTGTGGTCTTTCTCCCTTTCCCTGTTTTTCCTACAAGTCTTATTTATCATTTCATGTCAAGTGCTCCTTAAGCTTCAGACTCTACAAATATCATGTTTTCCTCTGCTCAGCAGCAAGCTTTTCAGAACTCTCAGACTGCTCTGGGGTATTCAAGGTGCAGGAATGAGGCTCTGAAATCCCATTTGAGGTCGGGTGCTCCAGCTCTGACTCTGACTTCCTAATAACCAGTGGAAGAGATCGACAGACTCTGCTCTGACTCTGCCCGTCCTGTGGATTGAGGTGGAAGTTTGTTTCTGCTGCTCATGGTGTGACCTGGGGCTCATCCCATTATGAAGGCCTCTGCTTCTTCATCAGGGTCTTGGAAGGAGAGGCGGGTGTCACTCCGTTCTGCACTCGATGTCCAGGAGGGCCTGGCCAAGTTTAGAGACTTGTTTTCTGTTCTGGAACAAATGTGCTTTGTAAGTGTGCATTAAGGAGAAAGCAGCCCAGCATATGCTGAGGGCGTATTGTCTCACACCGCACCTGGGCGTTTTACATTGTGCTTATTCATCGCGCTTCTTCACAGGTATAGTTAAGGTTTATTACTTTCATCAGATCCCAACCGATTGTCAGATGTGTCATTATCGTGTGTGCCACTGAGAAAGAAAATCATTGCCATTGGGATTGGGAGATGCACTGCTAGCTCAGAGATGTTAAAACATGAAAGAAAAAAAAAAGCCATCGTAGAATTCATTAAATGTGGCAGTTGGACTTGAAGCTCATAAAG
Organism: Ctenomys sociabilis; assembly: GCA_004027165.1. NCBI lineage: Eukaryota > Metazoa > Chordata > Mammalia > Rodentia > Ctenomyidae > Ctenomys > Ctenomys sociabilis. Next base: position 6,660 of record PVKA01006773.1, on the reverse strand, counting down.
GTCCTGAGCAGAAAAGCTGGGAAGTTGGTTCTTGGGGTTGTGAATCGATGCATTTTCCGTCTCGGCGTGCATTCACTCGTGCTAGTGTTGGTGTTGTTACTAGGGCCACCTTGGAGAGCGAGATGTTTAACACAGACTTCTCCTTAGTGCACACTGACAAAGCACCCAGAGAGATCCTCAACTGGAAGACTGAGGCCCAGGCCTTATGATGATGGCTTTTTTATAAGAGGGTTGGATACGTGAGCTACACTGTAGAAAATATTCTGTGAAAATGCTACGCCAGGAGTTGGAAGGGGCCAGGGAGATGGCTCAGTAGAATAAGTGCTTAAAGAGTTGGAGTGGGTTTCCTTTTTTTCCCCCCTGAGACTCAGTGTCTCAGCAGGAGAGAAGGCTGAGTCTGTTATGCTGTTACGATGTTGTGCTGTTATGCCATTACTGTCTGAGAGGTTTTGTGCTTGTGCCTGAAACCACACCCTTACCTGGCTTTCTCAAAAAGTGCATTGGAAGGAAATCAGGACCAGTACTGTGAAAATAAGCTCTGTTCTCTCCATCAATGACTAGTGCCAGAGAACACGTTTTTTTTTTTTTTTTTTGAGAACACGTTTCTTTTTGAGCCAAACATAGGAGATGAGTTTATTATTAGCAGGTGGGAGACTGTTCTGTAATCCAGAGGTATGTTGCCTGGTGAGGACAGCGAATTTTTCAGTTGTAATGCTCTATTCTTCACATTTCCTTCAGAGGGAAAAATATCATCCCGATCTTCCCATGGAAATTGGCACTGTAGGGACCGGGATTTATCCACAGCTGATGTAAGTCATGGGAGACTGGACCAATCAGCACTTAATCACCAGAAGACATAAGGGTCTTTTCTTTTGATAATCGCAACACTTCTGAGAATGATATAAAATATAGATGCTGCCCAGAAGAGATTTGATTATATAACAGCAAAACCGAAGATAGCAAGTATGTCTGTAATTCCAGAGACAGTAGCTGGGGGACATTGCACCATTAGCTTCATTTCCATAATTTTTTTGTTTTTTTAAACAAAGAATAGAAAGAAAATTGCATGTTGTGAACCAGACAGACAGAAAGGAAGAAGTGTGATGTGTTTGTTTTGGGAAGTGTGGAGGAGGGAACCCTGCACCTACCCACGTCCACTCCAGGAAGCGAGGACTAGCGTACTCAGTGTGTCTGTGTACCGGCGGGAGTGTGGCGCCAGCTGGTGTCATTCCCTAGACAGCTGGTTTGTAAGTCATGGATGTTGTAAAAGAGCGGTGAGCTTTTGTGGAAGGGGATCTACAGCTGCGCCTGCTCACCAGCTGTTGGAAGGCTGGGCCTGGTACCCAGGTGTCATGTACTAGTGCTGTACAGATGTGGGCTTGCCTAAAAGCAGAGGGCATTGATTACGGTGACCACACCCCAGGGATGGGACCCAGAAGAGAGGAACCTTTGGAACTGTGCCCCACATGGGTTGGAATTATGGCTCCTACTGGCAGAACCCGGTGAACAGATTGATGGGCAATAATAATCAACCCTGAGTAACAGGGTGAACTTGAACCTTCCTACTCAGATGTTTGAGTTGACTGTGCCATTTCTTTCGCATCCTGCACAGTGATGTAGGGATTGCTCTAAAAGGCCGTGCAGCTTGTTTTTGTGGGTAGAATTGTGCCAAGGCCGTTCTGTGTGAAGGAGGCTTCCTAGCTGGCCTGCCCGAGTGAAGGCTAGGGAAATCCTACTCCAGGGAGCCCAGCCTCTTAATGCACTGGTGCTGCCCGCTCCCCAAGGCAGGGTTGGTGCTGTGTGCTGGCAGCGTGAGCTCAGGTCTGAGCCAAGAAAGCCCACCTAAGAGCTGCGCTTCCTCTTCTCAGTAATCAGTCTGCTCTAGACTGACAGCAGTCAGGCCAAGGTCAGCAGGCTGCACCCTGGTGCGGTGGGTCCTCCTGCCTCCTGGGTCTGTGCTGTGGAGGAGGACTGAGCTAGACAGCCATAAACCCAGGAAAAGTTTGGGGAGTTTTCATCCTAGGGTTATTTGGCATTTAGCCTTTCTTTTTAGATTTTTGAATTCACTTTTAAAAGTGAGGCTTATAAAACAAAGAAAGACTGAAAACACAGGAGAACATTCATAAACCTACCATGGAGAGCCAGCAATTTACATCGTGACCTGTTTGTTCTATGTGTGTTGTGTGTATATTTTCAATCTGTGTCCCTCATTTCTAAGATTTTCTCCAAACTTTTTCTACCTGAGGATACACCTTTGAATTCAGGGGTCAAGATTTTCTCATTTTCCTCAATGTTTTCCTTTTATGTTTACAAAAAGTTTGCAGAGTAAATTTGCATCATTCTGAATAAGACCACTTACTTTGGGAAGGTTTAATAAGAATTCACACTCAGAAGAATCATTTGTATTATTTTATTTTTTTATTATTATTATTATTATTTTGTTGTTGATACAGGGTCTCACTCCACAGTTCAAACTCATAGTGATCTTTCTGTCTCAGCCTCCCCAGTGCTGAGATTATAGGCATGCACTCCATGGCTGGCACAGCATGTGGTACCAGGGGTCGAACCAGGGTCCTTGCACTTGCCAGGCAGGCACTTGGACTCCTGAGCTATCTCCTCAGCCCTTTAAAAATCATTTAAAAGTCCTGTCTTCTGTCATCTAGGATTGTTAAAGGAAACCTATGCCCTTCCCCCAGGGTGATACACGTGTTCTATCTATCTATATCTATCTATCTATCTATCTATCTATCTATCTATCTATCTATCTATCTATCTATCTATCTATCTATCTAGTTTTGGCGGAACCAGGGATTGAACTCAGGTCCTTGCGCTTGCCAGGGAAGTGCCTATTATACTGAGCCATCTCCCTGGCCCCATGTATTTTATTTATAAAGGGAGACATCCTAATAAATAGGTATTCATTGGTATGTGAACTTAGGAACTGAATAGATTGAGATAAACATTTGGGGATCAAGCTTTGAACTCTCATTGTAAGAACTCTGTATTGTAAGAACTCTCTATATCTAAAATCTTGAGAGCACATAGGTTTGAATAACAAAATATTCCTCCTTTGCTGGATTCCATTCTCTAATGCAGGGACTGGTTCATTCAGGTGTGGAGAAATACGGACAGGGCAGGAAGGGTCACTCTTCTTTTTACAGAGCCCAGTCTGGAGTTTCCATAGAGATCTGTTGGGAGTCCCAAATTTGGCTTGGGTCTTTCTTTCTTTCTTTCTTTCTTTCTTTCTTTCTTTCTTTCTTTCTTTCTTTCTTTCTTTCTTTCTTTCTTTCTTTCTTTCTTTCTTTCTCTCTTTCTCCCTCTCTCTCTCTCTCTCTCTCCTTTTGTTTTTTAGGGAAGGGGCTTCAGGGTCTCACTATTAGATCGGACTTGTAGTGATCTGCCCATTACAGGTGCGTGCCACTACGCCCAATCTCAATTGCCATCACAGTAGGCCAGGGGATCGAACCCCTGTCCCCTGCACCTCCTTGCAGGCGCTTTAATCTGCTGAGCTATTTGGTTGGCCCTTTGCTTAGCATTGATTCATGTGTAATGGGGACAAACTTAGATGGTATTATGATCCTTAAATAGTTTTAATTTTATTTTTGCTTGTGACTGTAATTCCTCTGAGATGAACTTTCAGTGGAAATTGAACGTGTTTGTTATTTTAACTGGTCACTGGTCATTGGTACCCAGATTTTTTTTCATGTGGTGCTGGGGTTCAAATCCAGAGCCTTGTATATGCTAGGCAAGAGCTCTATCACTGAGCCACATCCCCAGCCAAAAGCTGAGAATTTTTTTGGGGGGGCTGGCTCAGGCTGCCTTAAGGGTGGGTCTGGTGAGGCATGGGGAGCTGGCTATCGAACTGCCGTCCCCTGCGCTTGACTGGGTTTGCCCCAGCAGGGGCAAAACAACCGAGCTAACCAGCAAGCCCCCTCACTGGCCCAGTAGGATGTTCACATGTGAAGCGATGCCCTTGGCCGTGGTTGCAGGTGTGGCATGCACAGGGCACTGCTGAGCCGCCAATGCCTTGCAGGGTAGGACGGTGCAGGCTTGCTCAGGACCAGGGCAGCTGCCTGCTGTCACGTGGCTGCTAGAATCTGTTACTATGTATAAGCTCCTCTAAAAGCTGAGGAGTCCAGACAGGGAAGTGGAGTAACCCAGCAGACAGGGTAGCTTGCAAACTAGACAGAGCCAGGCAATGACCTTGGACAAGTCACTGGGACCTCATAGAGCCTTGGTTCCCTCCGTCTAAAGGAGGCTGGGGTCTCAGCCGAAAGCCCACATCCCTCACAGTGCTCCTCCCTCAGGACCCTTCTGTTATGGAGCTGGCTGACAGCTCCTCAGCTCTTGTGGAGTAGCAGTTTGTTCCCGCAAGACTTAGCAAGACCATCATCAGAGTGACAGAGATCCTCACGAATGTGTTGTAGGATTCTCTTCCTAAGTTAACGCTGCTATGCAGGTGCAGTCAGTTAACTGAGGTCCAGAAGAGGGGACTTGTGGAAAGGGCACCGTGTGTGTGACCAGGAGGAGCTCCTTCTGGAGGCATCAGGCAGATCTGGCTCCATCCAGGGAAGAAAGGCTGGGGGTACCCGCTGGGCAGAGCAGGAGCCAAGGAGCTCAGCTGGCCATTTAGCGGGCTGAGTAATTAATGTTGCATTTTAGGAGGTCACTTGAGCATCAAAAATTTGTTCATTAGTTTCATGAAAGCAGCTTGCGCAACCACAGGGAGACGGTAATCGGGTAATAATTGAAAATAACTTGGTGGTTAACTTTAGTGGAGGGAACCAGTTGGGGTGACTTGGGAAGGACAGAAGGCTGGGGCGGGGGCGGCTGAGGAGAAAGAAATCGCAATGGTGAGGTAACAGTTTGAGAGGGAGACACTGAACGATGTCCTCGTCTGACTTTTTAGAAATAGGGAAGCGAGTCTGAGGAGGGAAGTTTTCCTAAGACTACACAGCTACTTAGGGGGACATTTCCCTTCTTCCCCTGTCTTTGTGGGATTTCATGACATTGACTTTTAGGAATGGACTCTTATGTACAGCAAAGAAGGTGCCCCGAGGTTGCGGTTCCAACCTGTCGTGACTGCAGGTTGTGCTCAGCTGTGGATAGCAGGGGGGTAGCTCACAATCTTGTTTCACCCAGCTCCACCATGCTTTGGACATGCCTGGTAGTGTTTACCTTTGCCACTTGGGGCTCTGTGGTCCCTGGCCTTTATTGTGGGGTGTCTCTGGACGGGTTAATGGGCAGGAAAGTGAGTTTTCAGGAGAGGGTTATTTTTGAACATCTGCTCCTGGCTGTGACTTGGCTCAGTCCCCGTGAGGGCTCCTGCATGATAGGGCTCTGTCTCTCAAGAGCACAGCTGGGATGGGAGTGGAGAAGACAGGAATGGCCGCTCTTTCCAGTGCAGATTGTGTGCAGGTGCTGGTGCTGTTCTCACAAGTGCTGGTGTGAACCTCAGGGACCCAGAGATGCTCAAACTCCTGGAGTCCTGGCAGTGCTCTGTTTACCGAGGCCAGCGGACACAGGGTCACAGGAGCTATAGGCGTCACTCAGCTGTTGGTAAACTGAGCTGTTGATCTCCCATCCCTTATCAGTCCAGACTAATAAGACTCTGGAAGGACTGAGTGTACTGTGTGGAGACTAATCAGGAGGGCATCTTGGGTGCATTTGGGCAAAAGTAATCACATGCCCCTGGGTGCATGGGATAGGACTGTTCTGGTTGGAGCTGCTTGGAGCTCACGCCGCCTACCCGACTCCTGCACCTTCTCTTGCTCTCCTTGCTTCTCAAGCCCGTCATCCAAGTGAGCATGGTCACTTCATGGCTAAAAAGCAAAAAGAATTGAGGTTCTGAAGTTTCTCCAAGCTGGCTTTAAATTCCTGGTAGATTCGCTACCTTTCTGGTCTGGTTTCCCCAGAGGCCTCACTCTCAGAGCCTGCCGAGGGTGCAAGGATACTTTGGTGGCCATGAGCACTTAACACAAGGAGGGAGAGGAGCTTAGCTGAGAGATTATCTTCCAGCAGCCCTATTGGCTGCTGACATAAATAATAAACCATTGGGCTGGGGAGATAGCTCAGCGAAGCACGTGCCTGGCAGGTGCAAGGACCTCAGTTTGATCCCCAGTACCACATGTCCATGCTGGCCTGGAACCCTGAGCGCGCTGTGCTGGCCCTGAAACTGGGCATGGTGGCACACACCTGTAATCCCAGTGCTGGGGAGACCGAGACAGGAGGATCACTAGGATTCCAAGCTGCACAGTGAGACCCTGTAGCAAATAAATAATTTTTTTTTTTTTTTTAAAAGAAACCACAAATACAACACTTCCAGGTTAGCAGGAGGAAAGTTATCAGGGGTCACTGCTTTGAAAAATAACATGTATTGTTTTTCTAATTATAAAATTAATACGTCCTCATGGAGAATTTGAAGTGCTCCAAAAGGCCTACAGAATAAATTCAATAACTCTATTTTGTGACTATTTCATTGTTTCTGTTTAAAGCATTTTTTTTTTTTAAACTAATTAATTTTGGTTTCTTCAGATAGAATCTCACTATGTAGTTCGGGCTGGCTTTGAACTTTTTTCCTTTTTTTTGTCTTTTTGAGACCGGGTCTTACTGTGCAGTTCAGGCTGGCCTTAAGCTCACTTTGTAGCTCAGGCTGGTCTC
>PVKA01006772.1:36143-81680 GCA_004027165.1 Ctenomys sociabilis | reverse complement strand
CTTTCTTTCTTTCTTTCTTTCTTTCTTTCTTTCTTTCTTTCTTCCTTCCTTCCTTCCTTCCTTCCTTCCTTCCTTCCTTCCTTCCTTTCTTTCTTTCTTTCTTTCTTTCTTTCTTTCTTTCTTTCTTTCTTTTTTCCTTTCTTTCTTTTTTGGCAGAACTAGGGATTGAACTCAGGCCCCTGTGCTTGCCAGGTAAGTGTTTATTCTACTAAGCTATATCCCTGGACCTTCTCCTCCATATTTTCCAAGAAATTAATTATGGAATAAAAGAATAAAGTATATCTTGCTCTTTAAAGTCAGTGATATTTATTCTTTCTGCACCAGTTGCTGACTTTAGGCTACGCGTAGAATAAAGGCACAAACCATGACTGTAGAATAGTCAACATCTCAAGACAATCCCTACCACACAAACAGTAGATTTATATTTCATATTATTTTTTTCAGGGATAAGCAGAAAAAATTTTCCCAAGTATCATGACGTAGGAGTTAAAATTCTTTTTCCTTGAACTTGTCCTACACAGAGAAATATTTTATTAGTGCATGTTTGCTATACAAAGTAATTACATGCACCTTGAGAGATTGGTACATATACATATTACATCTTCATCATTTCAAGAAATTTCTTACTGATAACATTTTTTTCAGAGAAAAAAACTATTTGAAACTTCCCTCTGTCTAACGGTCAGCAGGTGAATCAAAACAGTCACAAAACACACTAAGGACGGACATGCATACGAGGGGCTTGAGCCCAACAGCTGCTTCCCTTCCAAGCACACTGCAAGGAGGCTGCCCTCACTCCCAGGAGCTGCCCATGCCTGATAGTATCTTACTGTGGGGGTTTTGGTTCCAGTATGCATTGCAAAGGACAATAAGTCACATTCCTTCTTGCTGACACAATGTGTCTCCACTGCCAGCATGGAGAGCTATTTCTCCCTTGAAACACAGCCCCAAAACGTTTGGGTTCCAGGAAAGCCAATCCTGTCACTGCATTCTTGGCTGTGCTCTCATTCACTCTCTAACGACTAAGGTGAAGTTGAAATCTTGAGTTATGAAGTCTCCGGCAATAGCACTGCAAGTTTCAACAGGTGGTACTGTTCAAATAGTAGCACAAAGAGCTTCCTTTGTCAGTAAAACCTAACCTGTAATCTCTCTGGAATAAAATAGTATATATGGTTTAAAAATACTACAGTGAATCACTTGTTTATCCAGGACAGTGTTTCTGTGGAGTTAGGCATAAGAGGATAACTGAATAAATTTGGTAAATACTAACTTGTGAACAAGTAAAAACATGAACAATAAATGTTAGTCAGTTTTCATTATAGGCTGGGTACAACTATCCCTGGCAAGCTGTCTGTGAATGTGAAAATTACAGAAGGAAAATTACTTGCATCATCTGAAGTATATGGAACTGAATTTCTATTGCAGCATTTTTCTCAATACATAGACAATTTCTAGGAATAGTGTAGGCTCTTATATATGTGGTGAAAAATAAATAAGGCACAAATGTATTATTTTGTACCAAAATCAGGTTATTCAGGTATTAAGAATTTAAAACTATACCTTAGCTTTCTGAAGCTTAGGCAAGTTTGAAGTTCACACTCATATGTTTGCAGATTAAGGAATAATATTCACTGACCTGCTAAATTCTTACTATATTAAAATTTTATATGGTATTAGGAATATATCCCAAAAACAAGAACAAATTTTGTATTTACAATAGTAGTATGTTTATTTTAATAGTTAAGTGATTTAGACAATATTTATAATAGAGTTTTAGGTAAATTTAATTCAAAAGAATATTTTTCTCCTGTCTTCTTCTAATTCAGTTAATTTTAATTGTTTTTATCATTCTTCTCTGCTGCTTTCTGAAAACACTTCTCTTGATATTATTTGTAACATTTTAAAAAACCAAAACCAACTGTCAAAGATGGGTATTCTACTGTCATTCAATTATTATAGGTGTGTGAATTCAGTGAAACACTCCAACACAGTCCAGCAGTCCACAATAATAGTGTGTTATACGAAGAAGTTGTTGACTAGAGCCATTACAGCTCAGCTTATTATTATGGCCTTATTTTATACACATTTTTATACTTTTCTGCTGGATGGTTAAGACCAAGATAAAGCAAGACCTATGTAACAAAAAATGTAACTTTTGTATCTGATGAGGTCAGTCAAGTCCCTTCAGGGTTTATCCTGTAACCCTGTACCTCACTCTGTAGATCCTTTGTCAGTGTCAGCCATGTGGATTGTCAGCCATGGCCATTGCTTGACCAGTTTGCTCCCTGTGAAAACCCGAGAGAAAGTTTTTGCTCCATGTGACTCTTCTTAGGCACACTATAGATTATTGATCACATTCCTCTGTGGCCCCATAATCTCTTTGATCAGAAAATTTGGGGAACAACTGAGTTCCTTGATGTTATAGTACAGGTTTTTGTATGTTCTGAGTCTTCAGTAACCTTGAAAGGCTAGGGCCAAAATATTGGCTGACCTTGAAGCTCTTCCATTTGTCCAATTCTTGATACACAAACTTAGGTTATTAACCATCCAGAAAAAAAAGGATATAAAGGGAGAACCATTCTGTTTTTGTATAAACAGTACAGTTACGATAAATATGCAGTATTTCTGCATAATTCTATGAAAAGAAAGATTTGCACTAATAGTGTTTGAATAGGATATTATGTTGGCTTCTAGTACTATGGATAACCACTAGGAGGATAAAAATGTAAAATGTATTAATTATTGAAACTGTACTGTAACTCAGGTTTAAAAATAAAATAGGTATACAGCTACATTCTTTAAGTCATTGATTAGAGGCATCTGCTCTAATTGTGTTTGTAAATAGAATATCATATATTCACCTTGTAGAACAAAAAAACACTGCGAAAACAATATGCAATGTATTAATTATTGAATCTGTCCTGCTAATTTAATTTGAAACTGTCTCATTGCTATTTGTTCTTCAATAAAATAAAATAAAAAAATTTAAAAATCAAAAATGGAAAATTATTGTTTCATGGGCTTAGTTTCAATTTTGCAAAATGAATATGAATATAAACATATTCAACATTATAAAACCACCTTAGAACCTTTTATTCATGCTAAAGTATGATAATTGAATTATCAGACTCACCTTAGTGCCTATTATATTTATATTTTTTGCTAATTCAGGAACAACTAAACAATTAGTTGAATCTGAAGCACAATGAGAATGAAAGACTCCTCAATAAAAATAATTTCAAAATGATGACACAGTATTCTGTCAAGTCATTTGCTGTTGTTCAACTATTGGGTGAATTGGTCAGGAAGTTCCAGGAATCACATTTTCCTTGATTGGAGGACTGGAAAGATGGGCCCATTTGGGATTAGTATTACAGTGCCTATACATGTATATCCAGCAAGGCAGCTCAGCATATTTAGAATTCTAGATGGTGGCTGATAGCTGCAAGAGTGGGGAACCTCCATGATATTTCGGTAGTGATTTGATTGCTCAGAAGAATGGCAAAGAATTTGTAGTGATATAATGCTGGTTGAAAAAGAAGAATAGTACCTATGTTAATAAATTACCACTTTGATAAGAATTCAGTAGCAGCCTGCAAAACCCTGCCCCTCATGCAAGAGCCCTGCTGAGTTGTGGCCTGCCCCCCCCACCATTGTGGGAGCTGAGTTGCAGCCTCCAATGTTGCACAACACAGGTTGAGTTCTGGACAGTTATAGGACCTAGGTGAGCCTTGACTAGCTCCCTTATAACAGCAGGAACCTTACTGAGGAGTGGCCCAACCTGCCATGATTGTGAGAACCATGCTGACCTCCAGCCAGTGGGAGACTGGGTGAGCCTATCCTGCCCTCCATCATTGCAGGAGCCTTAATGACCCATCACCCAACCCTCCATACTATTGCTGTTAAGACCAGGTAAATATTGGGAGTTTCAAAAATCTCAAAATGCAGGAGAAAAGGCAGTCTCAGACCTCAAGACAACCAGACCTCAGGACAACCCAGAGACAAGGACATAGAAGAACTTGGAAGTGTACATCAGAAATTTCTGAAACAACAGCAACTAAAATAAGGAAACAACTCCATCAGGTTATACAAGAAGTCATATCAGATATAAAATCTCAGGTAATAAAGAGGACAACAATCATGAAGGAATTAATTAGTACATCAAAGGAAAACATAGATAAGAAAGAAGAGAATAGAAAAATAAAAATGGCAGAAACACTGAACAATGCAGGAAAGAATTAGAATATATTAAAGAGATTCAAGCAGATATACAGGAAATTAAGAATTTTACTGGAAGCTGGTAAAACCATTTGAACAAAACAGTAGATATATTTGCAGGCCATAAAACAGTGATCATGAAAGGAAGGACCTCTTAAAAATAACAAGGAACCTGGAAATACTAATTAATTCAACAGCTCCAAGATGATGCAAACAACTAGTATAAAACTAACAGGTGTTGACAAAAGAGCAGAAGTCAACACAAATGACTATTTGCAGAAGTATTAGTAGAAAATTTCCCAAATATGGAAAAAGAATCTCATATACAGTTAAGTGAGGCCATAGAACTCTAATTAGCCATATCCAAAATAAATCTATACCCTAATACATAATAATCAAGATCCTGAAAATTCAGCAAAAGAACAGAATATTAAAAACTGTTAGAGAAAGAAAACAAATCAACTGTAATAGAAAATCCGTCAAAACCATACCTATTTTCTCAACACAAACCATCAAGTCAAGAAGAGCTCGAAGTGAAGTATTTTAGGTCCTCAAAGAAAACAACTTCCAACCCAGGTTGATGCACTCTGCAAAACTGTGTATCAAAATTAATGGGGAAGGGCCTGCCAGATAGCTCAGTGGATAATAGCACCTGCTTACACAGACACAGAACCTGGGGGTTCAATCCATGGTGTACAGTGCCAGCCCCACCCCCAGGATACACTGAGATAGCAATTGAGACTGGGCATGGTGGTGCACTCCTGCAATCCTAGCACTTTGGGGACTGAAAACAGGAGAATCACTATGAGCTTGATCTGTGTGGTAAGACCCTGTAGATCCTGTGCTAAGTACAAAAATAAAGTAAAATAAAATGAAATAAAATAATCGGGGAAATAAGACACTTCTGTGACAAAGAATAAAAAGAAATTCATGACCACCAAAGCAATCCTACAAAGAATACTAACATATTCTAGAAAGAGACAAAATGATCACAGATTTAAGAACAACAGCAGAAAGGAACAACCAATCAGAGCGAGCAATTAAGTAGAGGGGAAAAGGAGGGAATCTACAGTAGTAAAATAAAATAACGAAGATAAGCCGATCCATATCATTTATAACCATCAATGTAAATGGCCTCAATTCACCAGTCAAATGAAGCAGGCTGGCGGGGCAGATCCAGAAACAAAATGCAACAATATACAGTATCTAAAACACATTTACTTCAAAAAGAAATTAATAGACTGAAAGTCAAAGGATGAAAAACAACTCAGGAACCCAGAAAATGGCAGAGGCAGCTAGTTTTGCTGCTAACAGTGTGTACTTCAAACCCAGGTTGATAAAAAGAGACAAAAATGGTCACTACATACTTGTTAGGGTATACAAGAGGAAGCGATAACAATCATAAACATATATGTATCCAATGTAAGAGCACCAGACTACATAGGACAAATTTTAACAGACATAAAAAGTAAAATGAGCAATAACTCAATTGTAATGGGGGCTTTAACAGACCATTGTCACAAAGAGATGGATCAACTAGGCAAAAGGTCAGCAAAGAAATCATAAAACTATACTAAACATGTGAAGAAATGGACCTAGTAGATCTTTACAGAGTGCTGCATCACCCAAAATTCAGAATGCACATTCTTATTAGTTGTACTCAGTATGTTCTCCAACACAGACTGTACACTAGCACATAGAACATACTTAAGTAAATTCAAAGGAATTAAATTATGCCACACATATTATCTGACCATAATGGAATGAAAAGGGAAATTATTGACAAAAGAAATCATGCAGATCCATAAATGTATGGAAATTAAATAATGTCTTCCTGAACAACCAATGGGTCATAAGTGAAATTAAACAATATTTACAATTAAGGAAAAATGCAAGTAAAACTTACTGGAACCTCTGGAATGCGATGAAAGCAGTCTGAAGAGGGAAATTATTGCAGTAAATTTTCATATTAGAAAAACAGAATGAGCCCAAATAAACAAGCTGATGCTACACCTCGGGCTCCTGGAAGAAAAAAGACAAATCAAGCACAAAGCCCAAAGAAGGTAGGAATTATAAAGACCAGAGCAGAAATTAATGTAATGAGGGCCAGCCAAATAGCTCATTGGATTAAAGTGCGTGCAAGGAGGTGCAGGGGAAGGTTCGGTCCCCAGGCCTGCCGTGCCAGCCCTTCCCCCCGGGAATGCTAAAATGGTAACTGAGACTGGAAGTGGTGGCGCGCGCCTGTAATCCCAGCTCTTGGGAGGCTGTGAACAGCAGATCACTACAAGTCTGATCTAGCACTGAGACCCTGAACACCTTTCCCTAAAAAAATACAAAAAAAAAAAAAAAGGAAAGAAAGAAATAAAGAAAAGAAATTAATGTAATGGAGATGAAGAAAACAATATAAAGCATTAACGAACCAAATGTTCTCTGAAAGAAGAAATCTTTCTGTTAAATGCATAGTGAAACCTATCAAAAAAGGAAAGAAAAACTCAAATTCATGCAGTAGAGCATGAAAGGAGTAAAATCACTACAGACCCTATAGTAACTCAAAAGATCATCACTACTTATGGCTAAAATCTTTACTTACTGGGTGGAAAATACACAGGCAATGGCCAGATTCCTAGATACATATGGACTACCGAAACTGATCAAGAAGATATAAAAATTCTAGTTGTTTTAGTTCATAGATATCAACATAAAGAGTTATTCAGGGTGAGAATTCTACCCACTAACTGCTATTTTCAAAAATCTGATGGAAATTCTTTTGACTATTGTTTTATCCAGCTTGTATAAGCAACTACATTGAGAACAGCAATGTATACTACTAAAACCATGCTTGAAATACCTGTCATCGTGGTCTTCTAAATGTGTACCATTGCTAATGTCATAGCAATTTTTACTATGCTCTTTAAAATAATTTTGTTAAAAAGGTAATGAAAGAAAATGAGAGTTAAGAAGATTTCTTGAAAATATGTGTTAATGTCAATCATATGTCCCATTTTATATATCCATATCTATTAATCTGAGCATAACATATCAATCACTGTTAGTCAGCTATTCTTTTTTGAAAATCTGTAATGTTACCCTGTTTCTGTCTTTGCTTTTGTTTTTCTGGCTCTTGTTTTTATGAGAGTAAAAGAAAACTATGATAAAAAATTATAAAAGAAGATATAAAAATTCTAATAACCTAATATCAGTCAATGAAATTGAAAATGTAATTATTTGTGGATTCTCAGATGACTTCTAAGAGAAATTTAGAGAATATTTAATGCCAATTCTTCTCAAATCTTTAACGAAATTTTAAGGGAAGTGATTTTCCCTAACTCATTTATACAGGCAAGTAGTGCTCTCATACCAAAACTAGAGGAAGAAATGAACATAGATGCAAAAATACTCATTAAAATGCTAGCAAATAGAATGCAACAATTTCTGATGAAGATTATACATCACAAATAAGTGGGATTCACAGCAGGAATGCAGGGATGTTTCAATATCCACAGGTCAATAAATGTGATACAACACGTCAACAGAGAAAAAGATGAAAATCACATGAATAGCCCAGGGGTATATTTCAGCAGCATAGCACCTGCTTGAGAAGCATGTGGTCCTGAGTTCAATTCCCAGTACAATAATTAATAATAATAATAATAATACGTGATCATCATAATAGATGAGTAAAAAGCTATTGACAATGTCCAATACTCATTCATAATTAAAAACCCTTATAGAAAATCAGAATATGTGGTCTTTACCTGAAGCTGATAAAAGCCATTTATGATAAACTAACAGCCAGCATCATACTAAATGGACAAAAACTGAAAGCCTTGACTTTAAAATCAGGCACATGACAAGGATGTCCACTGTCCCCACTACTATTCAATATAATTCTGTAAATATTATCCAGAGAAATTAGACAAGATAAAGAAATAAAAAAAATAATGATTTGAAAGGAGGAAATGAAATTATCTTTATTTTTAGATGACATGTTACTGAACGTAAAAGACCCAAAACTCTACTATAAGACTTGTAGATTTAACAACCAGATTCAGTAGCATGGCAGGATACAAAGTCAACAACAACAAAAAAATCAATAGCATTTCTATACATAAGTGACAAATGCACCAAGAAAGAAATTATGGTATTTATACCTTTCATAATGAGGACCAAAAAAAGTAAGTACATAGGAATCAATCTGACAAAAAAGTAAAAGATCTACACAATGATAACTGCAGTGCTCTGAAAAAATAGATGGAAAAGGATCCTAACTCATGAATAGGACAAACCAATATTGCAAAGATGGCCTTACTCCCAAAATTGTTGCACAGATTCAATTCAATACCAATTAAAATACCATTGGTATATCTCTCAGAGCTAGAGAAAACATTCCTAAAATTCAACTGGAACCAGAAGAAATCTAGAATATCAAAAGTCATCCTAGGAAACAAAAGAAATGCAGGAGGCAACATAATCTCTGACTTGAAATTATGTTACAGAGCTATGGTGATAAAATCAGCATGGTACTGGCAAAAGCAAAAACAAAAATTTCCAAAAAGCAAAAAGGACCTCAGGATCAATGGAACAGATCAAAGGAGGCAGGAACAACTACAAATGCACTCAGCTACCTTATCTTTGACAGAGTTGCTAAACATATTCACTAAAGGAAAAATAGTCTCTTTAATAAATGGTGCTGGAAAAACTGACTTACCACATGCCAGAGGCTAAACTTAGACTCATGTCTATCACCATGCACTAAACTAAAATCAAAATGTATGAAAGACATAAATATTAAAACGTAAACACTAAATCTACTGGAAAGGAATGTAGATAGAAATCTTGAAGACACAGGGATAGGTAGTGAGTCCATGAATATAAACTAAACTGCACTGGAAATAATTCAAAGAATCAAAACCTTGGATCTCATCTTTTTGAAATATTTCTGCATGTCAAAACAATTTACTAACAGAGCAAAAAGAAAGCCTATTGTTTGGGAAAGAATTTACCTGACTGTTCCTCAATGCACTTCTATCTAAAACATATAAAGAGCTTTTAAAAAATCAGGCCTCCAAAATCCAAAGACCGTAATCCACACTGGGCATCTGAGATGACTATACACTTGTCAGATGAAGAAATACAAGTGATAAAGTCTTGGCTTTTCAGATGATGACCAATAAACTTGTTCATCAAGCAGCAAAAAATGCAGAAAGTAGAAGAGCAGCGTACTAAGGCTATGTTTAGTGACTGGAAAATTCCCAAGTGGTGACAGCTATGTTGGGAAAGAATGTGCATCCTCATAGAAAAAAGACAGAATGAGAGGGTGAGGGCAGCGGGAGACCAACAGAGAGTGGAAGTGTCCGAAGTGCACTCTCACGAGTGTGTGTGTGTGTGTGTGTGTGTGTGTGTGTGTGTTTATCACATCAACCTCCTCCACATCCTTATCCCTTAGGAATATCCTTGTTTCTCCCAGTCCTTTCCTACTCTGAGATTCCTTGCTGAGTTCCAACACAGGGCTGCAATGAGGCAAGTACAGACACGGTGTAATTGAAATGGAAACTGAAGCACAAATGGGCCAAGGGCACCGGTGTTACTAAAGTATTAGTTATTGTTCTTCATTGTGTAACATACACTGCCATTGACAAATATGGAATAAAGTCTAATAACTAGAAAATGAAAAGAAAAGAAAAGAAATACAAATGAAAACAAATATATGAAAAAATGTTCACCTTCACTGGACATTTGACAAATGCAAATTGAAACAACACTGAGATTTCATCTTACCCCAGAAAGAACGGTTCTCATGAAGAAGTCAACCAGTAACAAATGTTGGAAAGGCTGTGTGGGAAAAAAAAAACAAAAAAAAAACTTCTCAATTGCTGGTGAGAGTGCAGTACAACCACTATGGAAATCAGTGTGGAGATTCCTAAAAATGCTATGATTGGGGGTTCCATTCAACTGAGCTAATCCCCTCTTGGATATTTTTCCAGATCAACTGTGAACATTGTGCCATAGCAATATATGCACACCCATGTTTATAGCAGCACAGTTTGTCACAGCTAAATCTTGGAAACAATCCAAATGCCCGTCAACTCAGGAATGGATAAAAAGTGATGTGCTATTTTTACACAATAGAGTATTACTCAGCTTTAGAAAAGATAAACTTGAGGATTTTATAAGTAAAGGATACAACTAGAGACCATATTGTTAAATGAAATAAATCAGACTTTCATGTGTAAACTTCATATTGTCTCCCTAGAATACGAACCTGAAGGAGTAAATAAAATCTGAAAGGTACAATATATGCTCTGAAAGGAAAAGAATCTGTTCAAAAGGGAGGAATAGCCAGGATGAGGGAAAGGACTAAAGAGAGATGATAGCTTGAATTTTATATCTATCTATCTATCTATCTATCTATCTATCTATCTATCTATCTATCTATCTATAAGATAGCTTGGATAATTGTTCTGCTGGTGTCTGCTGGTGTACTGAAAGAAGAAATTATTGCTTAAAGTTTGTTCCCTCCCCCTTTTAATTTTTTTTAGCTTTTTTGACCAATTTTGCATAATTATATCTGGTTTTCTGAGCAATTAATCTGAAGACAAGAATATGCAATATAACAACCATTGTTGAATTCCTATTACAATGTTTAGTGAAATTCTGTATTGTTTCTCTCTCTGTTTTTTAGTAGCATAAAATATGGCCAAAGACAGCAAATGACAAATCTGTACTTGCCCTAAATATTTGTCTTTCTATATCTCAGTTAGACCCTGACCACCCAAACGCTAATAAGCCTTCCTTTACAGAGAATGTGTTCTTTTTTATTATAGCTAGCTCAGACCACCCTGGGAGCAGGGGTGGAGTGGCATATGGTGCTAGAGATGGAACTTCAGTCCCTGTATGCTTGCCTAAACTTGCCTAAATAGGCACTTTAGACCACTGAGCCATCTTGCCAGCCCAAGAATATGTTCTTTATAGACCCATACATGCTAACTTAATTGTATGTGATAGGTATGCATGTACTGATGAAAGGAAAAATTACATATTTCATCCTGGGCAACATATAACCTCCATTGTCCCAGCTGTGTCCATCTACTGCACTTTGGTGACATAGAATGACTTAGTTTTTCTAGCATATAGAAGGGATTTGATTACTATGCAATGGTATTGCCATTACTATTATCACAGGTTTAAAGGCAAAGGAACAATTTGTCCTCTTATGTAAATAAAAAGAAATAATATCGAGGAACTGGCAAAGATACTGTCTTGAAGGTTGACTAGAAGTTTGGGAGACCTTTAGGGACAGAGAGAACATTCTTCCAATGTGAGCTATGATTTATAAAACTAATTTATTCAAAATTACTTTGAAGTGATATCTATATCATCTATCTATCTATCTATCTTTCTTACTACTTCACAAATAATATATAAATATATTGAAAAATATAAATATGGGGAAAACATGAAATGAAAATTTAAAAAATCTAGACAATATTTTATTGTCTTTCTAGAGCAGATATCCAGCAGTAGCTGGATATCTAATAATTGAACAATTTAAAGGCAAAGACCATGTGTTGGTCATCTTTATATTCACTGGATTAAATAGAGCAGATATGAACTTCATATTCAATTTTACCCATTTCCTCATGACCTTTTTATGTTGCAGTCACCTGCCTGAAACTGCAGGCAAGTTTCACCCTGTTTTGACTTTCACTTCTCATCTAATGATGCTGGACATCCTGTGCTGGAACAATCGTTCACTGTCACTCAGGGAACAAGCTCTGTACTACTATGTACTGCAAAATACTGACTGATGACACTTTTTTTTGACTGAGTCAGGAAAATCTGTGTAATGAAGGGGAAGTTATTGGAGAAAGTATTTAGGGGCCCAAACAGGCTGACTTTGTAAAGTGTTTTGCAATATAGGAATTTATTGTAAGCTAGAAGTTTTTGCTGAAACAGAACCAGGGAATATTTTCTTACTACAAAACACATTTGGGCCTTAGAGAGATGAGTTTATAAAATTCACCTTCACTGCATGGGTAGTACATTCGAATATAACTGGTTCCATGGAATGGAATACTGTGACAGATTTATTTGTTTTTGCTTTGGAATAAGCACTCCCTTGCTTCCCAACTACCTGCTATTCAGGCTTTGGTATGCTAGAATCACTTTGGAGAGTTCCACATATTCTGAATCTGAAAAGGACTTCTAAATAAAATGAAAAAAAAGAAGAAAAGTCCTATTTATGCTTCCTATATCTCCTTTTTGGATTTAGGCCCTATTTTTTCCCTTAAAAATGGACTCATTAAAGATTAGAGAGCAATTTCTCTAATTTCATGAAATATCTTGGAAGTTCTACTGAAATACTAACTATTTTATTAATCTTACTCATGTAGTAGTAGATAGCATTAAATGTATATCTGTATTCTACACAAAATCCTATTGGAATGACCCATCTTTATTTCTGCATCTACTTAAAAATTTATGTGAAAAAATGTTTTATATGCAACGTGGTTTTCTAGAAACAATTCAACAGATTGACTGCAAAGAGCTAAAGTTCTCAAGAGAAATAAAACTAAGTGGCTTATGAGCAGAACTGGCAACTGTCAGAAGTTGTTGACTTGAGCTTTTTACAGCTCAGCATATCAATATGGCATTACTTTTTATACCTTGTGGTTATACTTTTTGGCTGGATGGTTAAGACCAAGTTAAAGCAAGACCTATGTAACTAAAAATGTAACTTTTGTATCTGACAATGTATCTTTCTCCTAGTTCAATGAGAAGAAAGATTTGTACTAATATTGTTTAGACAAGAGATTATGTCTGCATCTTGTACTCTGAATAACTACTATGAACACAACAATACACAGTGCATTAATTATTGTAACTGTCCTACTAACCTGTTTTGAAAAATGTCTCATTGCTATTTCTTTCTCATTAAAATTAATAAAAAATAAAAATTGAAAAGAAATTGAGTGGGGCTAGTTCCTTGTCAATGACTTCATGGTCATTTTTAAAATTGGGCCATTGTATAGAAAAAGAAAAAAAATTACCTTCGTGGGATCCTAAGTAATAGATAACTAAGGAATAGATTTAGTTCATCTAATAACTATGAATCATTAATAAACATTCTGTTTGTATCCTATAAGAATATGATATTTTATTTCTGAATCATTCCATGACACCACTGAGATGCAAATAAAATATTAGTTTGGATAATTCAGAGCAGAAGAAAAATCCTGGTGAAACTAAGAACAAAACAGATTGAGAAGTCAAAAGTTGCTAGATCTTCAAAAAAAAGTTCACTTTTTGAAAGAATAAACAACTAAGAATATCACCTTTCGCCTATTCATTCATCAGTTGATGGACATTTGAGGTATTTCCACCATTTGGCTGTTTGGAATAATGCTGTGATAAACATTCACATATAAGTGTTAGTCTATGTTTCAATTTCTCTTGAGAATGTACTAAAGAGGAGAAGTTGTAACTGTATTTGATCACTTATCATGCTTTTCTGAAGTAGCTGCACCATGCCACTCTCAACCAACTGTATAGGAATACAGTTTTTCATCAACACCTTTCATTATCTAACTTTATTTCTATCATCCTACTTGGAATAAGATCATGTGGTTTGATTTGAATTTTTTTATGAACAAGGATGTGAAAATTTTTTAATGTGCTTTTTAGTCATTTGTCTACCTTTTTCAGAGGAGTATCTGTGCAGATTCTTTGTGTACTTTTAGATTAGGTAGTCTTTTATTTTAAAATAGTAATAGCTCATTATATATTTCTCTTTTCTTTTTGGTCAGTCTTGCTAAAGATTTGGTAGTTGAAATTTTTAAAGATTAGTATTTTTTTTTACTAATGTATTTAGTACAGGGTCTATAGGGTCTCATTACATAGATTTGACTCGTAGAGATTCTCCTGTTTTCAACATCACAAGCGCTGGGATTATAGGTGCACACCACCATGCCCAGCCTCAGTTGCTGTCTCAGCATGCTCTGGGGGGCGGGCCCAGTAGGGCAGGCCTGGGATTGAACCCTGGTCCTTGCATCTGCCTAAGCAGGTAATTTAATCTGCTGAGTTATCTGGCTAACCCAAAAAATTAGGTTTTATGTTTAATAATTTTCTACATTTTTCTACTTCTATCTCATTAATTTTTACTTCAATCTTTCTATATGCTTGCTTAAGCTAGTTTACTTTTCCTTTTTGTTTTCCTTTTTAGTATAGGAACTTACCTGGGCCTGATATATACTTTCATTTTGGCATGTACTTTCCTTTCTTGATAGTGTATTTTGATGCTAAAAGGTTTCAATCCAATTAAATATAATTAACCAAATTTTCCTTTTATTGCTTCAGTGTTGGATGCCATGCCGAAGAAAGCTTTGAACAATGCATATGAATGAAGATGTGTTCATCCCTTTTTGAAATAATTTTATGGCTTAGCTCTTTTGAATAGTTACTTACCCATTTTGAATGAATTTTGATCTTTTAAAAAGTTATTTATTTGGTACAAGGTCTCACTATGCAGACCAGACTTATAGTGATCCTCTTATCTCAGCCTCCCTGGGGCTGAGATTACAAGTGTGTGCCACCACGCCTGGTTTTGGTGGCCAGACAGTGCGCCCAGGGACAGGGACCTTGATTCATGGGTGTCGGGGGTTGAATGCAGGTTCCTGCATTGGCCAAGCAGGTGCTCAGACTGCCGTGCTATCTCCGTAGCCGCTCGAATTAATTTTATATAGTTGAAAAGAGGCTCACCCTAATTTTTGAGCCTAATTTGTCCTTGTTCTAGTGTCATTTATGGAAAAGGTTTCTTGTTTTCTTTTTGAATAATCTTGGTAACAAATCAGTCAACCACACAAACAGTTTCACTTCTAAACATTTAATTTCATTCCATTACTTACATGTTTATCTTAATGCCAATACCAAAGTTTTGGCTATCATTCCTTAACATCTGTTGTAAAATTATGAAGCATGGATGCTATTAAGTTGTCTTTTCTTTTCAATATTGTTTTGGTTATTCTAGGATTTTAGAAATTCCATATGAATTTTATAAGCAGTTTTTAAATTTCTACATAAGTGTCTGTAATTCTAATATAGAATAAATTGAATGTAAAGATGAGTTCTTAACAAATATTTCAATCTGTAAGTATGAATATTTTCCATTTATAATTTCTTATGACACTGTCATATTTTTCAGAGTATAAAATTTGCATTTATTTTGTTAAATGCATTAGTAATTATCTCATTCATTTTGATGTTAGTGTAAGTGGAACTTTAAATCTCATTTTGAAGTTTTCATTGGGAGAGTTTGGAAATACAGTTGATTTCTGTATATTGATCTTGTAATGTGCAATCTGGGTGAACTGTTCATCTATATTCCTTTTTATTCATGTAAGGTTAATTGTAATATCTTCCTTTTCTCTGATTTCAGTAACTGGATTCTTGTATCTTTCCTTGGCCAACCTAATTAAAGATCTGTAGATATATTTTAAGAAATCACATTCATTTTTTTTTTTATTTTTCTATTTTTTCAATAATTTTCACTTAAGTCTTTCCTTTTATATGCCTCTTTAGGTTAGTTTGCTTTTCTTTTTTTTCCTGTATTTTAGAGTGCAGTAGGATCATTGTCTGGATATCTTTTTCCTTCTTAATACAAGAGGCTAAAGTTTATATTTTCTAAAAGTATTAATTTTGCTGCCTAAGTTATATATTGTGTACTCATTTGCATTCATGAATTGTATTCTCTAATTTCTCTTTTGATGTCTTCTATTAATCATTGTTACTGAGGAATGGGTTGTTTAATTTTCACATACTTGTGCATTTTCTAAATTTCTTTTTGTTATTGGTCTCTGATTTCATTCCTTTTATAGTTGGAAAATACACTTCATGTTATGTATACCCTTTTAAATATACTGAGATTGTTTTATGTCTTACCACATGCTATATGTTGATGTCTATCTCATGCAAACTTCACAAAATATATATTTTCCTATGGCTTGCTGGAATGTACTCTAGATGTCTTAGTTCTAACTGATAGACATCATTTGTTCAAATTTTATGTATCCTTGTTGATCTTCAGTATAGTTGCTCTATTCATTTTTGAAAGTATTTATTGACGTTTCCAAGTACTAATACTGAATGACGTATCTTTTGCTATTTCTGCAAAAATTTTGGTTTCATGTATTTTGTTGGCCCATTACTAGGTGTGTGTAAGTATACTTAAAATTATTACGTCTTGAAACATCATATTTTTATCATTATAAAATATCGTTAGTAATATTATTTTAGAGTCTACTTTGGCTGATATTAGAATAATCATGTCTGCTTTCTTCAGTTTGATTTCTGAAATTTTAAATTCTTCCATTATAGAAAAGAGCCCGGCATGTCCGATCGTCTGTCCTCTTGCCTGGAGGCCTGCGTGCGTGCATCCGCACAGCAGCCTGCAGCCCTCACACCCCGTCCCCGCCCCGCCCTCCCCACTGGGCTGGATGGTGCCCGCGAAGCACCAGGGCGATCCTCAGGAGGCTGAGAAAGAAGACAAGGAAACAGAGAACCTGGTGCCTAGGGATTTCCAAGAAAATGAGGAACATACAGTGTTCCACAAGACAAAGTGAAGGAGAGCTTACTGACTATTTTCCATTGCCAAGGCTCATGTAATTGTCTCCCACCTGATAAGAATCCAACATCCGTGGCCAAGGAGGGTGCAGCTACTAACAATCTGAGTGGGGCAATTGATGAATGGATGACATAAATGGAAATAAATCTGATTTCATGCAAGCTATCAGTTTATTTGGAAAACCAAGACAATGAACTCAGTGACAAAGAACAGGCATCTCTGGCCCTCAGGAACTATAAGTATGGTCTCAAGGTCTATCCATTCAGCCAAAATGTGTCAAGTTTATCCTTTACAACAGAGTAATACTCCACAGTTTAAAAAAAAAAAATCTACGGGCTCACATGATAGCTCTGCAAACTAAAACACCTGCCTAGGCAAGCGTAAGCAAGCAAGCGCAGGGACCGTGGTTCAGTCCATGACACCGCATGCTACATTTGTGCCTCCAGAATGGCTGAGCTGGCCAGAGTCCAGTCTTGATGGTGCATGCCTGTAATCCCAGCACTGGGGAAGCTGAAAAACAAAAGGATCACTATGAGTCTATGTTGCATAATGAGACCCTGTAACAAGGAAATCTAAAAGAAAGAAAGAAAAAGAAGGAAGGAAAGACAAAAAGAAAGGAAGAAAGGAAGGAGGAAAGAGAGAGAGAGAGAGAGAGAGAGAGAGAGAGAGAGAGAGAGAGAGAGAGAAAGAAAGCACATCTGCTTTATCCATTCATCAGTTCATGATGGGCATTTGGACTGTTTCCAAGACTGAGCTATTACAGACCAGGAGTGTGCATATATCGCTCTGGTATGATACTTTTCATTCTTCTGGGAAGATACCAAGAAGGAGTATCTGGGTCAAATGGAACCTCTAGCTCTAGTTCCTTCATGTGACTCCACACTGATTTCCACGGTGGATGCACCAGCCTGCATTCCTACCAACAGTGACGAAGGGGTCATTTCTTCCCCCTACAGCACGATTGGCATTTATTATTGGTTGTTTTGTTGATACGAGCCATTCTTTCTGGCCTGAGATGGAATACCAGTGTTGTTTTAATTTGCATTTCTCAAATAGCCAATGATATCAAACATTTTTTCATGTACTTACTTGCCATTTCTACTTCTTCATCTGAGAAGCGTCTATTCATTTCAGATGCCGATTTTTAGGCTGGGTCTTAAAATTTCAGAAAGTATTTTTTTACTTCTTTATATATTCTAGATAGTCATCTTTTTTGTGAAGAGAAGCTTGCAGAAATTTTTTTCCCCACACTTTGTAGTCCTCACTTGGCTGGTGGTTTGCTTGCTGTGCAAAAGCTTTTGAATGAGATGGGGTCACATTTAAGGCCAGTGAGAGAGCTCAGCAGACTAAGCACCTGCCACAGAGACCAGGTGTGGTGGGGCACGCCTGAAGCCCCTGCACTGGGGAGGCTGGAAACAAGAGGATCACTCCAAGTCCAAGCTGCATAGCTTCTGCACCAAATATATAAAAAAAGAAAAAGAAAAAATAAATATATGAGATCCTAAAAAAAAACAAAAAAGAAAAAAGAAAGAATAGAAGCAATACTGAATTTCAAAAAACAAGATGATAGGAATTAAATAATGGTTGTTATGTTGCATATTGCTGTCTTCAAAGTAGTTTCTCAGATTACCAGATGCAAAAATTGGTCAGAAAATTAACCATTCCTTTCAATAAGCCAATAGAAATTATTGCATAATTTTGTATCTTTTTTCATTCTCTTTCTTTCAATCTCTGTGTACTTTAAGTCCAAAATGTGCCTCTTATAGACATTATACAGTTGGATAATTTTTTAAATGCAATTTTGCTTTTTTAAATGCATTTGGTTGTAACAGGATCTCACTGTGCAGCTTGAACGCATGGTGACCGATCCTCCGGCTTCCAGCCTCCCCAGGGCTGTGATTACCGGAGTACGCCACTGTGCCTGCACTCGGGCCAGCCCTGTGGGCTGTGCAGCATGTGGTGCTGGGGATCAGAACCTTGGTCCCAGCACTTACAGGGCTCTTTAGTCCACCGAGCTATCTCAATGGCCCCGATTTTGCTTTTTGATTAGTTATTTAATCCATTCACATCTAGTGTGTTTAGTATAATTAGATCCATGCCTGCTATTATATTTTTTATGTGTGTCATGTCATTTTCCTTTATTATTTTACATTAAGTAGGAGTATTCTTTTGGGCAGAACTGGGGATTGGACTCAGACCCTTCAGCTTGCCAGGGAAGTGCTTATTCTACTGAGCCCTCTCCCCAGCCCTGGACAAATATTTTAATATGGTACTTGAACTTTAATTTTTTATTGCTGCCTTTTCAAAATTTATTCCTTGGGTGTTATTCTAGGGGTTGCCATGTATATACTAACTCAACAGATTTATACTAACAATTCCAGTCTACTATAGCTATATCCTATCTATGTATTTCATTTATCTTCTCTTACAAATATGCATATACATATATAGATAGATAGATAGATAGATATCGATACAGATATATACACACATTATATATATATATAATTAGACTATAAATGTAGAGTCTGTACATTTAGAGACTATATATACATGTTATCTAAATGTTATAAAGATCACTGACACTTAGAGACTACATATGTGTATGTATGTATGTGTAATATATATTTATATATGTTTAGAACTTTTACGTGTGTAGAATAATTTTTTTTTGCAGAACTGGGGATTGAAGCCAGGCCCTTGTGCTTGCCAGACAAGCACTTATTTTACTGAGCTATTTCCCCGGCCCCCTGTAAAATAAGTATTTTTGTGTATATGTTTAGAACTTTGAAAATTTCACCTCAGTAATTTTGAAATAGACACTAAAATTAACAAGCTCATAGTGCTGTATAATAGTTTTAAAAAACATTTTCCTCTGGTCTAACTAAAATTTATATCTCTGATCAATTTTTCACTGCTACCTTCACCTTTGTTATTTAGTCCTGGTAAATTTTATTCTACTTTCTTCTTTTTTAAAGTTTATTTTTATTAGTAAATATTTTGTAGTATATGATTTTGACATTACTTGATTTCATGTATAAGCAAGGTCATGCGGTATTTATCCTGCTGTGCCTGTCTTGCTTAGCATGAAGTTCCCCCCCCGGTCATACATCTTGCTGTAAATGACAGAATGTCTTTATTTTTCAAACCACATGGCATTCTGTTTTGTGTATGTATCACATTCTCTTTATTCACTCAACTATCAATGGACACTTGATCACCATTTGGGCTATTGTGAGTAATGCTACAATGAACATGGACTGCAGCTAACTATTTGACATGCTGATTTTAGTTCCTCTGAATATATGCCCAGACATGAGATTGCTGGGTCATAAGGTGGTTCTATTTTTAATTTACTTGTGGAAATTCCATATTGTTTTGCATAATGAGTGTAACAATTTAAATTTCTACCAACAGTATTCAAAGAGTTCATTATCCTTAATAATACTTGGTAGTTTTTGTTCTTTTGATAAGAGCCATTTCATGGTTTTATTTTGCTTCCACTGATTAATAGGGTATTCACATACCCTTTAGCTACTTGCATGTAGTCTTTTGCAAAATGTTCCTTTGGATCCTGTGTTCATTTTAAAATTTGAATGAATTACTTTCTTGCTACTGAACTGAAATTTTTATATAATTTGGTTATCAACACCTTATCACATGTATGGTTTGATACATTTTTCTCATGACTCTTGAGTTATTCCTTTATTTCTTTAATCATGGCTTCCTTTAATTCTCTGAGCATTCTTATAATGACTACTTTCAAGCTTTGTCTGTTAAATATGATATCTAGTCAGCTGTCTAGGCATTTCTGTTGGGATTCATTTTGTTTTTTCACTGTCTGTGGGTCATATTTTTTGGTGCATTTTTTTTAACAGAATTTAGACAGTATATAGTAGCAGTGTTAGGTATTGGTTTTCTCTTTCTGGGCTTGTTTTTTACTTGTCTGTATATTTGGTTAATGATTGACAGGATTATTTTAGTAAAGTCTATTTCTCCTCTCCTGAATGTTAAGTTTCCAATGTTGTTCATAAGTGGCACAGCGTTGTGTATGCCAAAAGTCTTTCTGAGATAATGCTATTTTTATAGGGCTTTTTTGTTTTACTGTCTCCCTAACGAAAATAAAATTTAAGTCATGTGAATTTCTCTTTTGTTTTAAAAATTAACTGGGTGATAATTTGCCTTAGAGAGTAAACAATCAAATGTGGGCTCTTTGGCAGGGGCTGTTTCTGAAGTTAGTGTGTGACAATTGTTCTAAGGCCAATAGAGAAAATGATCATAGACACTCATCTACAATAACACATGTGGTACCTTGGTTCATGAATTCGAATTGTGAATGATTAGTTTTTCAAATGAAAGATTTGGCAAAATCTTGCTTCCATTTGTGAACCTGCATTGGGTGATGAACATGACGAGTGCTATCTTCCTTGAATAGACACCAACGTGGTGATCTCCAGAATTATGGGATAAATTAAGCACATAAACTGAGGTACCACTGGATATAATTACATATAGTGCATCTACATATTTAACTAAAAGTATACTCCTTTCCATTTCCTCTTTCAGTTTTATAACTGCCATTGTTTTTGAGAGTGGCTTTGTACTTGAGCATCCTCATTTTCTGTTGCAAATATAGTTCTTGGTGGAATGCAATTAATTCTTTCTGGGGAAATGCAATAGGAATGGTCTCTTTAAGACTTCTTTTCTGCAAGAAAAGTTTTCTCAGCTTCAGATGCAGCATTGGGGTAAAAACAACCAGCCTACTCTCTAAACAGCATCCTTGCTCTAGCTGCTCAGAGCTTTTCTTGAGAGCCTCTGGTAACCTCAGGTCCTTTTAGCGTGCCTTTCCTGACAGAATCACCATTTATGAACTGGACAAGTGCATTTGGGACTCTGGGAGTCTCAGTAGCACCATCTCTAAGTAGGACCTTCATTCTCTTAGGCCTTCCCTGCCTCTCATCAGTACATTCATAGCAAATTGAGTTTTAGACATAAATAGCTGGGAGCAAAACTGTTGGCATCCTGTCCTGGTA
Organism: Ctenomys sociabilis; assembly: GCA_004027165.1. Classification (NCBI taxonomy): domain Eukaryota; kingdom Metazoa; phylum Chordata; class Mammalia; order Rodentia; family Ctenomyidae; genus Ctenomys; species Ctenomys sociabilis. The sequence goes on along the minus strand of PVKA01006772.1, from coordinate 59,810 downwards.
AGAAGAATTTCTGGTAAGTGGGAGCCGAGTATGCTACACCTATACGGAGTGACGTCTTCATGGTGCTGAGTTAAGAGGTGGGAAGAGAGACCAGGTCTTTTTTTTTTTACATGAACACTGCAAGGTTTTATTGTCTTCACAATAAAACAAAACACAAAAAGTTAAAACTAGATCACTTGGCCCTTTCTTTTCTTGTCTTCTCTCAGTTCAAAATGCTTGCATCTCTTAATAGCCAGCATTCTCTTAGATCTGCAATTGGGCTGAACACACTCAAGCCTCAGGACAATCTTCTTTTGTAGCTTTGGCCTCTTTCCAGAAAATCAGCTTCGTCTGTCCACCACAGCCACTCTGTTTCCTGTCATATCACTTTCCCTGGGCTTATAGGGAATCCTTGCCTTTCTTGTACTGTGTCACTTTGTGGGATTGACACTTATCACACATCTTACAAAAACGTTCACCAGGTTTTGGGAATGTTTGTCATGCTACCAGCAAGGAAAGGAAGAGGCTGGCCAGAAACAGAAGTGTACAGGTGACTCCAGGTCTCATTTCTAATGTCATAGCATCATGCTGTTCTTGCTGAATAGTAGCAAAAGTGCTTAAACAGATGATTCTTTTTTAAATGTATACTCTGGGGCCCATTTTTAGAGACTCAAAATAGTTGTCCTTTTATTTATAATTTTCCTAGTTTCTCTAGAGAGGAGGTCTACTGAATTCCTAAGGCTGCTGGACTAGAAGTCCTCCTCCTTATTACTTTTCAAAGTGATATTTTCAACAGATCTGGACATAGAAAATCTCCACTGTGCTGAACGTGTGCAGTGCATTGGGATAATATCATTTTGGGCCACTGCATGAAAGGTAAACAACACAACAAAATACATGCAAGTAAGATGTTAGCTTTCTATAATATTTCTTGCTAAAGTCCAGTTGTTTTTAATAAACATTCAAGACTTCTACAATATTAGCTGGTTGTGAAATGAAGGAATAACATTATGCATTAAAACATGTTTGTATTACAAATTCTGTTCTACATGCAAATAAATCATCTAATTCCACTTTCTTGTGGTAACTATACTTGGTCCAACCATAATATAATTCTTCTTATTTTTCTCTTGCTAGTCTACAAATCTAATGAAAAGTAATGAATTACATCTCTTCTCAGTTTTCCTAAGGAATCTGCTTATATATATGTGTGTGAATTGTTTTTAACAATTTATAATATCATTTGGTTTTATTTATCCTACGGAAGAATTGGTACAATTATGAAGACTTTTACTATTTGATCTCTTGTTGTCCTTAAATACAGTGCTCTGCCTTAGCATAAATGACACCACCATTCAAGTGTGACATATTATAGCATAACTGTTCTGCTATTTCTAAATGTAAGAGTTGTATTTAAAAGCATGACACTTGACCAAAACCCAAATTTTTAAAAACAGGCTATAGAAACTTCAAAGTATAGGAAATATGTTGCAATAATGTACCCTAAATGAGCAAACAGAACGTTTTCATCCTGCTTATCAAAGTGACCCTTAATATGGTCCTAATTCTCTAATCATTTCCATATAAAACTTTGAATGGCATTTTGCAGAACATTTTTTTTTTATTTTGCTTTTTGATACAGCATCTTGCTACACAGTTTGGACTTGCTGTGATCCTCCTCTCGTAGCTGGGATTGCAGGCGTGCACCACCATAACTATTTCCAGGGCCAGCATGACATGCCCAGACTGTGGGGCTTGCACAACCTGTTGTACTGGGAAGTCAAACATGGAACCTTGCACTTGCCAAGCAGACGCTTGTGCCAACAAGCTATCTCTCTCTCCAGGTCTTCCAGAGCACTTTTAGATCAACCCCAGCTCAAAAAATTGAAATTGACTTTAATAATTATTTTAAATGAAATTGTTAGAATTTCCTTTCCCATTTCTGAAATAATCAAAGAATGTATTACATGAAGATGTTAAAGCAATTATTGGTATCATTTAAAAACTACACTACTATAGAATAGGGGTAGATAGTGCTATACAATACTATACATATTATTAATTAGGTTAACTGAGAGTTTATATGTGTCAATTGAAAAAATATGGCATAATAAAGTACTTTTTAAAACTCAGAAATTAAGATTAATAAAGATTAATTAGTTGTTATAAATTTGCTTATACAGTGTATCAAACAAATTAAGAACAATATCAAAGAGAATTAGTGAACTGAAACTTAAAATAATACATAACTGAAACTTAAAATAATACATAATTTAAGTAGAATTGAGAATATTCTTAGATGAGCTCTGTTGTAAATCTGTCATTGTGAACTTGAATACAGAAAATTTTCTTGATGGCTGACTTTTGCATAACATAACCCTTACTGTTTTTATTAGAACTGAATTAAGTGCATGGTTCATACTTCTTAGGTGTTTCATTTTAATACCATAAATATAGGGCAATTCTTTGCATACCATGGGTAAAAAAGAACCAAAAGAAAGTTTTATTACTTCTTTCAGGTTTTTTAAGTTTTGAATTTGTTAAAACCAAGTTACTGCATAGTTTACACACAGCGAACATGCACAGATTTTAAGTGCATTTTCAGTGAGTTTTGACATAGTTTATATTCGTGTAAATTTCATCCCAAACTATATAGTCCAGTTCTATCATGACAAAATGCTCCTTCATTCTGGCAAAGAGACTGTGTACATCGACATGAGAAATGATAAGCAAATGGTGCTGCAGTCTACTTTCTGTAGTTAAATAAAATAAGTTATTACTATCAAACAGCAATCAATGATTAGGATTTTACCACCATGTTTTAATTTTTACTTTTCTAGAGCTTCATATAAGCCACATCTCTCTCTTACACACACACACACACAGAGCATATACACACACACTTACACACACGCACTCACTCACGCATGCATGCATGCAGGCAAGCATGCACAGCCGTGGCTTCTATGATTCACCATGATGATTTTTAAATTCTTCAGTATTGTGTGTAACAGAAATGTCCTCTTTCATTTTCATTGCAAAGTGGTATAAATATACAGTTTACTTATCCTTTCTCTAGATACATGCAATCTTTGTTTGCTGTTTTTCCACCTTAACTTCACACAGTCTTCTCTTCTTTTATATCTTAATATATTCTTCTTATAAGGATATCAGTCATATCAGATTAGGGTACACTTCTTTTAATTCTATTATCTGTTTAAAGGCCCTATCTTCAAATTCAGTCACATGCTAAGATACTGAAGGTTAGGACACAGCCTATAAGGTTGAGGGGTCCACAGTTCAGTTCATAACAACAAAAATCCTGAAGCGGAATAAGTGAATATCTGAATCCAAAAGGAGAATGTGAACAGCATACTACAAGATGTGCTAACATGCATGATGTGAGGTGCATTTTGAGATTAATTTTATTATATCCTTACCCAGTGGCTCCAGCGCTTCTCCCTCATGAATTATTTTGTTGTCATCTTGGAAATCAATTGACATTCTCTGTGTGGAAATATTTCCGGAATCAGTTCTGATCCATGAATCATTTGGTGTAGGCTTCCTCCAATCAAATTCTATCTTAATGATTATGGTTTTATACAGACATGAAATGAGAGTGTGAATTCTGTAATTTCTCTTTTTTTAAAGATTATTTGGTATTTCTTAGTATCTGCAACATCACATACATTTTAGAAATCATTTGTTGATTTTTCAAAAAGAAGTCTCTTGAGATTTCAACGAGTTTCGTATAGATTCTATAGTATAGTTTGGAAGAAACTAATATCTTAATGATATGGAAACTTTGATTTACAAACATGATATATCTCTCCATTTATTAGATCTTTAATTACTTTCAGAGAATTTTTTTGCTATTAATACAGAGGTCTTATTTTAAAGGATATAAAGATTTAGATGCTATTGCATCTGGTATTTTTAATATTTATGTGTACAGTTCTTGGTTGTTTATGTAGATATACAATTATAATATTGTTATTTTACAGATTTTTGAGGATTTGTTCTATAAAAATATATTTTATTAAATATACATTTTTATTCATATACAATTTAGTATATTTTCTCAATTTGAAATTTGTTTGTTTTGATCTATTGAATGTACTATAAGATCTCTGATACAATGCTAAATCATAATGGTGAGAACAGATAACCTTATGTTTTCATAATTTTATGGGAAAATGTTAAGTATTTTACCCTCAGACATAGTATTAAATATAACTGTTTTGTAGATACCTTCTATCAGATTAATTTTCTATTCAGTTCCAAGTTTGTTGACTTTATCAAAAATGATAGTTGAATTTTGTCAGACACTTTTCTGAATCTCTGAGAAGAGTCTACATTTAATAGCCTTTTTATGTGTATAATGAATTATATTGATTTTAACTGTTATACCAACCTTGCATTCCTAGAGAAAAAAGTCCACATGATAATGTTATATTATCCTTTTCATTTTATTTTTTATTTTATTTTATTTTTTGGTGGAACTGGGGATTGAACTCAGGCCCTTGTGCTTGCCAGGAAAGCACTTATTCTGCTGAGCCATCTCCCCAGCCCCCTATCCTTTTCATTTTATTCCTTTATTTAATTGGTTAATGTTATAAAATGATTATTGCCTATACATTCATGAGGCTTAATGGTCTGTAGATTTATTGCATTAACTATATTTATTTTTATTTTATTTTAATCTCTTATTTATTTATGTGGTACAAGATGTCTCTATACAGCTCAGACTTGTAGTGATACTCCCATCTCAGCATCCCAGCACTGGGATTACAGTCATGCACCATCATGCCTAGTTTTGGCAGCCAGAGTTGTGCACCTGGGGTTCTGGAGCCAACAGGGCGTGCAGTCCAAGGGATTGAATCTGGGTCCTTGCATTTGCCAGGCAGGTGCTTAGACTGCTGAGCTATCTCTCCTGCCCTATAACTGTATTTATTTTAGGTAGCAGTGTGAGATTGATCACTCAGAATAAGTAAGAGTCTTCCTCCATCTTGATTTTATAAAAGAACTTGCAAGATTTATGAAACCACTGGTTTGTAAACATTTTGGGTTGAAGACTCATTTAAATTAAAAAAAAAAAATCCCCAGAACTACTTGCTGTGCCAGCCTCACACCCTCCAGGGGGGGCTGAGCTGGACACACACATAAAAAAGTTAAAATTAATGAAGAAAATCTCAAGGGATTTTTTTTGGTTATATGAACAAAATTCCAAACAGAGACCTTCCCTCCAGCTAGCTCAGTGCACCAGAGAGGCCCAACGAGCGGCACTATCAACCATTGGAAGCTTCCCTCTAGCCAGTGTGGTTCAGTGGACAGCCCACTGGGACCTCCTCCAGCAGACCGGCGTGGTGTGAAAACCCATGGTAGAACTCCTGGCAGAGAGGCTAGGGGAGAGACCCACCCAGCTAATCCAGGAGCAGAGCATCTTGCCAGTGGGCACAGTAGTTCAGTTCCACAGTTGACAGCAGGAAGAAGCTGAGCACGGGAGCCAGACTCAAGTCAGGCTCAACCAGACAAGTGCAAACGCAGTAGATCTGGACCTGGTTAGCTGAGACACACCACAAGACCCAGATCTATAAGTGCATCAGGTGAAATAGTCTGCCTGGGAAATTCCAGGTACATCAAGGGGAGGTGATCAGACAGAATTTATGGAAACCAATTTAAATACAAATTCCCAATTTAATAATTGCATAGGTATACAGTCATAATTCTTGCTCTTAATGTCTAAAGTACAATCCCATTAGTTAGAAAAGTTTGTCATTTGCTAAATCTTACTATGCATTATTAGTGTTGCTAATTGTAGTACTAAATACAAAACTATAACTTCCTTAACCACATAATCTCTCTTGGCTAAGAATATCAGTAGGTGCTAAGGTAATAACTGCACCAAAGCTCTACAAGAAAGGTCAGAGGACAGTACTATACAAAATGAAAAGAGAAGGGGCAAAATGCATTCTCAGTGTCTGAGCCCACCCAGAACAAATGCAGGAGACATTAGCATAGAATAAATTGGAAGCCACGCTCCCGAAACCTCTGAAATAATAGCATTTGAAGCAAAGAAACAACTGTGGACTGCAGCCAGCAGCCAGCCCCGCACACCACTGCATCCTCCAGACTCTGCCTCCAGATGCCAGCCAGCAGCAAGCTTGCGCACGTGGGTCAGCGCGCTGCAGCAGGAAGAAGCCAAGCACATCACCCACCCAAGCAAGGCCCAGCCGGTCAAGTGCAAACTTGGTAGATCCGGACCCAGTTAGCTGAGACACACTGATAGACCAAGATCTAGAAGAGCATCTCTTCTCTCTCTTGATCGGGGAGGGGAGGGAATAAGTAATTGGAGTGAAAGTCTGCCTGGAAGTTTTCAGGTACACCAAGTAGATCTTAGGGGAACTAATTTAAATACAAATTCCCAATTTTGTATCTGCTTAGCTATACAGTCATAATGTTTGCTATTATGGTCAAAAATACAAACCCATGAATTACAAAAGTTTGTCAGTTGCTAAATCTCACTACCCATTATTAGTGTTGCTAATTGTACTACTATAAATATAAAACTGAAAATGCCTTAATCTTATAATCTCCCTTGAGTAATAATATCAGTAGGAGGTAAAGTAACTAGTATACCAGAGTTCTACACCAAAGGTCAGAGGGCAGTGCTGTATAAAAGTCAGAGGACAGTGCAAAGAGAAGGAGCAAAACGTAGTCCGAGGCCCTGAATCTACCTAGAACAAATGTAGAAGAAACTATCATTGAAAAAATTGGAAACCACACTCCTGAAATCTCTAAAATAATAGCATCTGAAGTAAAGAAACAATTGCAAAAAGATACAGAATAAATCAGATCAGAAATAATCAACAAAGTAAAAAAATGATAACTGTAATGAAAAAATTATTAAGTGCTTCTAAAGTACACACAGATAAAATATCGACAACAGTAGAAAAATGATGGAATCTGTCCATAAGCAATACATGAAAGAAATAGAATGCATGAAGCAGATTCAAAGAGATTTACAGGAAATTAAATATCAATCACATGCTGGCAAAGCCATCTGAATGAAAGTGAACATAGACTATCAGACCTTGAAGACACTGTGGCCACTAGCAAAAAGGGAAGAAATGATCTCTTAAAAACAACTAGGTTGTAGAAAAAAACAATTCAGTATCCACAAGACAATGCAGATAAACAACATAAAGCTAATAGGAATCAGTGAAAAAGAAGGTGTCAATAGAAATGATATGAACACACACCCAGACATATAATAATCAAGATCCCAGAAGTTCAGCACAAGAACAGTACACTGAAAGACACTAGAGAAAAAAAACAGATCACATTTAAAGGAAAGATAATCAGAATAACAGCAGATTTCTCAAATCATCAAGCCAAGAAGAGCATGGAGCAAAGTACTTCTAGTCTTGCAAGAAAACAAATAACAACTCAGACTGATATACCCTGCAAAACTCTCTTTCAAGTATAATGGAGAAGTGAAGTATTTCCATGATAAAGAACAACTAAAGAATTTCATGACGACACAGCCAAGCCTATACATACTATTAAAAGATATTCTAGAGAGGGCTCAAAATGACCACAACTCCATGAATGAAAATGGAAACAACCTACCAAATGGGGCAAGCAATTAAACATAGGAGAAAAATAGGCAACCAACAGCAGAAAACAACATGTCAAAAAAAAAAAAAATCAATACATTAATGTAAATGAACTCGATTCACCAATTAAAAGAAATATATTAGCAGAGTGGATTAGAGAGAAAAATCTAAAAATATGCTACATATAAGAAACACACTTGACTCATAAAGAAATTCACAGACTGAAAGTCAAAGGATGAAAAATCATACTGCAGGTCAGGACCTCAGAAACAATCAGGGGCAGCAATCCTGTTCACAGACACTCAACTTCTAACCAAGAATGTTCAATGAAGTAAGAAGGCTACTACATACTGGTGAGGGGAAAAATACAAGTTGAAGAGGTAACAGTCATAAATATGTATGCACCAAACATGGGAGCACCCAACCATTTATATGGACAAATCTTAATAGACATGAAAAACCTAATATCCAATACCACAGACTTTAACACCACTTTATCCACAACAGATAGGTCAAGCAGAAAAAAATTAGTAAAGAAGTAGCAGAACTGAACCAGATATTTGAACAAATGAACTTAGTAGACATACATAGAGTGTTCTACCCAACCACATCTGAACAGTCATACTTATCAGCTGCACATAGGTCCTTTTCTAAAATGGACCACATACTAGTCCACAGGTCATGCTTAAGTATACAGAACAAAACAGAAATTATCCCAAGCATATTATCTGACCACAGTGCAGTGAAACTGGAATTAATGAAAGAAAAAAAGAAACTACAAAACCACATAAACATATAGAAATTAAATAGCACCCTTCTCAGCAACTAATGGGTTATAGATGAAATTAAACAAGAAATTAAACAATATCTACCATTCAAAAAAATTCACGCACAACTTATTGGAATCTGTGGATGAAATGAAAGAAGTTCTTTGAGAGAAATCTATAACTTTCAACTACCACATTAGGAAGACAGAAAGGGAACAAATAAATACCCTAATGCTGCACCTCAAGCTTCTAGAAAAAGAAGAGCAAACCAAGCCCAAAGACAGGAGGAAATTATAAAGTTTAGACCAGAAATTAATACAATTGAGACAAAGAAAACAATACAAAGAATTAATGAATCAAAAAAGCTGGTTCTTTGAAAGATTAAATAATATTGATAAGCCCCTAGCTAATCTCATCAAAAAGGAAAGAAAACTCAAATTCAAGCAATAAAGAATAAAAAGGATGAAATTACTACAGAAGATTATCAGATTCAAAAGAATATCCATAACTTTGAAAATCTTTCCTCTCACAGAATTGAAGACACAGAAGAAATGGAAAGATTCCTAGAAAGGTACTAATCACCTAAACTGAATCAAGAAGATATAAGATATCTCACTAACCCAATATCAGCCAATGAAATTCAAAATGTAGTAAAAAACTTACCAACAAAGCAAAGCTCAGGTCATAATGGTTTCATAGCTGAATGCTACAAGAAATTTACAGAAGATATAATCCCAATACTCCTCAAAATCTTCAGTGAAATTGAAAAGGAAGCAATATTACCAAAATCATACCTGCAGGTAAGTATTATACAAAATCAGAGAAAGATTTAACTAAAAAATAGAACTATAGGCCAATCTCCCTCATGAACATAGATGCAAAAATCCTCAATAAAATTCTAGCAAATAGAATAAAGAAAATCATTAAGAAGATTATATACCATGACCAAGTAGGATTCATCCCAGGGATGCTAGATAGTTGAACATACATAAATCTATAACACTACATCAATACAGCCAAATCCAAAATCCACATGATCATCTCAATTGATGCAGAAAAGGTTTTTGACAACATTCAACACTTATTCATGTTCAAAGTCATACAGAAAATTGGAATAGATGGGCTCTATTTCAATCTGATAAAAGCCATCTATGACAACTCAATGGCTAATATAATTCTAAATGGGGAAAAACTGAAATCTTTTACTCTTAGATCTGGTACAAGACAAGGATGTCCTGTCACCCCTCAGTACAGTTTGGGAATCATTAGCTAGAGCCACCAGACAAGAGAGACAAAAGGAATAAGAATAGGTAAAGAAGAAGTTAAACTATCATTATTTGCAGGTAATACGACACTCTACTCGGAAGACCCAAAAAACAATACCAAAAATCTACTAGAATTAATGCATATATTCAATAGTATAGTAAGGTACAAAAGCCACGCTCAAAAGTCAATGGCATTCCTCTACACAGATAACAAACACACTGAGAGAGAAATTAGAGAAACAATATATTTTACAATAGCTGCATCAAACACGAAATACCTTGGAATTAATCTAACTAAAGACATAAAGATCTATTCAATGAAAATTACAGTACTCTGAAAAAAGTGATGTAGAGGATTTCAGAAAATGGAAAGATCTTCCCTGCTCCTGAATAGAAAGAACCAACATTGTGAAGATGGCCATACTCCCAAAATTGTTATACACATTTAATGCAGTCCTTATAAAACTACCACCAACATGCCTCAGAAGCCTAGAGGAATCATTCCTAAAATTTGTTTGGAATGAGAAAAAAATCCAGAATAACAAAAGCATTTCTGGGCAACAAAGGCAAGGCAGGAGGCATTACAATCCCTGACTTGAAATTATAGTACCAAGCTACTGTGATAAAATCAGCATGGTATTGGCAAAAAAAAAAAGACCTGAGGATCAATGGAATAGATTAGAGAAAGCAGACACAACTACAAACAAACTCAGCTATCTTATCTTTGACAAAGGGGCATGTTCCACTGAACATGTTCAGTGGAAGAAAGATAGCCTCTTTAACAAATTGTATTGGAAAAAACTGGCTCTCTACATGCCAAAAACCAAAACTTGATCCAGGTATAACAATACGCACTAGACTAAAGTCAAAATGGATTAAAGATCTAAAAATTAAAAGAGAAACATTTAATCTCTTGGAAGAGAAAGTAGGTTAATCTGTGAGATATAGGGCTAGGCAAACATTTCATGAACAAAAGTCAAACTGCTTGGGAAATACTAGAAAGAATTAAAAACTGTGCTCTCCTATTGTTGAGAAATTTCTCCATGTCAAAAGAAATTACCAACACAGTGAAAAGACAACCCATAAATTTGGAAAAAAATCTTAACTAATAATCACTCAGACAAAGGTATTCTATTTGGAATTTATAAAGAGCTAAAAAAACATTAGGGCTCCAAAATTGAAAGACCCGATGCAAAAACGGGCACCTGAGATGAACACACACTTCTCAGAGGAAGGAATACTAGAGGCAAATAAACATTTGAAAAAATGCACCACATCACTGGCCATTCAGGGAATGCAAATTAAAACAACACTGAGATACCGTCTCACCCGAGAAAGAATGGCTATCATAAAGAAATCAACCAACAACAAATATTGTGGGGAAAAAGAACCCTTCTCCACTGCTAGTGGGGATGTAGACTACTGCAATCATTATGAAAATCAGTGTGGAGACTCCTCAAATAATTAGTACAGGAAATCCCATTTAATTCAGCTATCCCTCTTGTGGGAATTTTCCTAAAAGAAGTGAAAACATCATATCATAGTGATATATGTGTGCCCATATTTATAGCAGCTCAATTTGTGATAGCCAAATCTTGGAAACAACTAAAATGTCCATCACCTGGGGAATGGAAAAAAAAGATGTGGTGCTTTTATTCAATGGGGTATTATTCAGCTATAAAGAAAAACTAACTCAAAGCTTTTGTAGATAAGTGGATGTAACTTGAGGCTATACTCATAAGTGAATTAAACCAGGTCCACATTTGTAAATATCATATTTTTCCCTAGTATAAGAACTCAGAAGAAGAAATAAAAACTGAAAGGTATTACAGATATAGTTAAGTAGAAAGAAATAAAACTTAAGGATTAAACAATGAAGTGAGAGAAAGGAGAAAAGTTAGGTAATATGGTAGAGGCAAAACCATACATGTATATGTATAAGATGGTTAAGGCCATTGTCCTAAGAATTGCCATCAGGTTTTTGAAAATAGCAGTTAATGTGTAGAAATTTTGCCATGACTAACTCTATGGTGATATCTGTGAACTAAGCAACTATATTGAGGATAGCAATATGTAATAATAAAACCATGACTGAAATACCTGTTGTTTTACTCTTCTGAATGTGTACCATTTCTAATGTTATATCAACTAAACTAGTACTATACTCTTTAAAAGTACATTTTTTAGAACATAATAAAAGAAAATGAGAGGGAACAAAACTTAAGATTTCTTGAAAGCATGTGGTAATATTCAATCATCCCATCTTGCATAATTATGCTTATTAATCTGAGAAACAAATATGACAATAAAAATAGATAATAACATATCAATCTCTATTATTCAGCTGTTCTTGCTTTGAAAATCTGTAGCATATGTATTGTTGTATGTTAACCTGTTTCTGTCTTTGCTTTTGTTTTTCTTGCTCATTTTTATTCTTCAAAATAAAAGAAAACTATATAAAAATTACAAAGAACAAAAAAAGAATGAATCAATTTTTTTTTGGTGGTGCCAGGGATTGAACTAAGACCCTTGTGCTTGCCAGGGAATCGCTTATTCCACTGAGCCATCTCCCCAGCCCCCAGTACAGTTGAGATAGAAATGCCATGCTTCTACATAATTCTATGAGAGGCAAGATTTGCACTAATGGTGGTTGGACAGGATATTATGTTGGCTTCTAGTACGATGGACAACCACTAGGAAAATAACAAGGTAGAAAGTATTAATTATTGAATCTTTGATATAATTCAGGTATAAAAAATAAGATACGTAAATAGCTACACTCTTTTAATTTATTGATAAGAGACTGTCTGTAAGTATAATATCATGCATGCACCTTGTATGATACCAAAACATTATGAAAGCAGTTTGCAATGTATTAATTTATTGAATCCATCCTGTTAAGGTGTCTTAAAACTGTCTTATTGACATGTGTACTTCAACAAAATAAAAAGTAAATAAATGAAAAAAGAATGAATGGGAAAAATTCAAATAGAAAAAAGTAAATGTTCTTTACCAGTTTATTAAAATAATAAATTATTGCACATTTGACTTTCATGTTGGCTTAACATAACATTATGAAAAACAGAATATTTTGCAAAAAAAATTGAGAAGAAAATTGCTTTATAATTTTACCAGTGTTTTTAATGTGGAGCATTGCCAGCTTCCCACACTGCTTCTGCATTCAATGTATTGACATTGAATTAACATTGAGTGGGTACAGCAACATTTTATGTGGCCTGTGAAAATGTCTTAAGAGAAAAATGGCAAATAAATTCTTACTATCATTGTAACTTTGACCTTGGAGAGATTGAAAATATCTGAAGGATTTTTATCTGGGGCCTTCTGTCAAAAGGACTCTAGAAATCACAGTGAAACATTTGTGTCTGGAGCTTGCTTTCTCATCCTTTCTTGACAACAGATTCACCTTGTTCAATGTGCCCATCTTTCACTTTAAATGCTCCTCTTTTGTAAGCCTTTGAATACCAGTTTCAATATCAGCATGTATTGTTATTTCTTCCTTCTTATTTCTTGGTAATGGGCCAGTTTCCTGTGTTTTCATTCATCTAGTACATTTTTATTCGATGTTGAACATGGTGAATGATACATTATGGCAAGTCCAGATAATGTTGTCCAACTTAAAGAGGGATGAATTTTTTTTCCAGAAATCTTTTGGTCATATCAGGCTTGATTTTACTTTTTGTCACTTGTATCTGTTTTGGTTTGGTATTAGACCTGGGATGTGGCTCTTACTCTGGATTGTAGAGACTAGAGCAGAGGTGCACGGCATGGCATGCATGCCGCAGCAGGCTGTTTGTATCACTGAAAGATCTAAAAGGGTTGTCATTATTGGTCTAGAATAAGGTGTATATCTATAAGATCTAGATTCTCTAAGGTCTGAACATCAAATGTTTGGAGTGCCATCTGTCCTTGGAAGCTGGACAATCACTCTAAAAATGGCCAGCACAATGTGACTCCTGGTGTTTCCCTTCAGTTGTCACACATGCAGGAGCTTCTGGCTATCTTCCTCTTTTTTATCTGTCTGGGACAATTTCCTGTTAGTTACTTTAGCATCTCTTACCAAACCTTGTTCCTTTAGCAAAACTGTTCCCTCTCCTGTGCCTCCAATAGCCTTTAAGTGCCTTCACACAAAGCCAGGGAAAGCATGGAGCTCAAGGTATAGTATGCTTGGCTTTAAGTTCACAGCTCTGTAGTGCTTATATCTAGTTCCTGAGAACACTATAAATATACATTTTGCTCAGGATCCACAGGGTCTCACTGCACAGATTGAACTTGAGGTAATTCTCCTATGTTCATCCTCCCAAGTGCTGGGATTACCCACGTGCGCCACCATGTTCAACCTCAATCACCCTCTCAGCACTTCCTGGGAGCAGGGCTGACACTGCATGCTAGGGATCGAACTCCAGTCGCTGTGTCAGTCTAAGCAGGCACTTTAGTCCAATGAGCTATCTGGCCGGCCCACAAATTAAGGATTTCTTTTCTTTGTGCTCAGGATTTCTTCTTGATGGAATTTACTTACTAAATACGTGCTGCTCTGTTACCCAAATATTACACTACAGACAACTTGCTAAATTGTCTATGTATCTGAGGACTATTGCCCTAGAATTGCAGGCAACAGCAATGACATTTTCATTTTCTTGTGATTGGTTCTTTCTTGATCAAGTAATAAATGTGATTCTGATTTGACATATTCTCCCCCTGTCTTGAAAACGGTTAAATCTGAATGGTCAGAATGTCCAGACCCCCACACATTACCAAGTTACTTGTTACTCTTGTTGCTTTGTGGTTTCACTGTCTTCAAATATGTGTGATTCATGTTAGTGCCTTTGATTTATAAGCTGACATTTGAAAAGGTGTAACCCTAATGTGAGTGACTTTTCCATAAGAGACATAGTGGAAAAAAATCTGTGATCCGTGGAGTGACTCTTTGAACTGAGTTGAAATTGTCTTATAGGAAAAGTAGAATGTACACTCGATGTAACTAAAGGTCAAGGTAAGTTAGAAAGAGAGAGACAGAGACAGAAACACACACACACACACACACAGAGAGAGAGAGAGAGAGAGAGAGAGAGAGAGAGAGAGAGAGAGAGAGAGAGAGATGTTCAAGATTTGCGGAATAGCTCAGCAGATTAAAGCACCTACAAGTAGGCACAGAGTGGGGATTCAATTCCCAGGCCTGCTGTGCTGGCCCTGCCCCCAGGGTGCACTGAGACCACAATTGAGACTGGGTATGGTGGTGTGGACCTGTAATCCCAGCTCTTGAGAGGCTGTAAACACGTGGATCACTATGACTCTGATCTAGTAGTGAGACCCTGAACACCTTGTAGACCCTTCCCTAAAATACAATTATATATATATATATATGTACATATATATATATATAATTATATTTATATATATATATATATATATAATATATATATATACAGCCTGTTTCCTGCTTTGTGCAGAAGAATTTTCATTTCACATAATATCATATATTGGTTAGGGCCTTATTCTGAAATTCCTTGTAGAAGCCTATGTCTTCAAGAATTTTATCTGTTTTGTCTTCCAGCACCTTAAATGTTTAACTTTTGTTTTGTTTTGCTTTTTCTTTTTTAGACAAGGTCACACTGTGCAGTTCAGGCTGACCTTGAACTCACTTTGTAGCCCAGGATGACCTTAAACATGAGACGATCCTCCTGTCTCAGCCTCCTGAGTGCTGGAATAACAGATGTGTGCCACCATGCCTGGCCAAGTGTTGAAGTTTTAACATCAGACTTGTTTTAATTTTAGTTTAGTACGTGACGGGAGATGTTAGTCTGTATTCAATCTTCTGCATGTGCATTACCAATTTTCCCTGCGACATTTGTTTAAAAGGCTATCATTTCTATTTTTGACACCTTCAATTGAAGATCAGATGGCTGAATGTGCCTGGGATTATTTTTGTTTCTGCATCTTCTGTTGATTTGTATGCCTGTTTTTGTGACAGTACAAGATTTTTTTCTCTCTCTCTAATCCCTGTATCTTTGTAATTTAACTTCAAATTTGGGATTATGCTATTTCCTGCTTTACTCTTGTTGCCCAGGATTGCTTTTGCTACTGTGGCTCTCTCCTGGTTGCATAAGAATTTTAGGAGTATTCTATAGTTCTTTAAGGAATGCAACTGATATTTTGATTGAGATTTAATTAAATCTATACAGCAATTTGGGAAATACTGCCAGAGTTTGAGGGGCATTAACATTAGATTTTTCTTGAAGTTCTTCAAGAATCTAGTGGTGAATCCATTGGGTCATGTACTTTTGGTAGTTGATAGATTTTTAAAAATTTTTCTACCTCATTTCACTCTGTTATTAGATTTCTCAGGGTTTTTATATATTTTGATTCAGTTTTTATAGTACTTTAAAAAATTTATGGTTCTTGTATGGCTGTGATTTTATTTCTTCAAGAATTTTATCTGTTTTGTCTTCCAGCATCTTAAATCCAGCCTTGTATGGCTGGATTCTCTAGATCCCTGAAGTACAGAATTTCAAAGAAATTCCTAATAGTCTTCTGGATTTCAGTGGAGTCTCTTATAATTTAGCCTTTTCCTTTTCTAATTGTATTGATCTGGTGTTCTCTATTCTTATATTGGTTAAGGGTTTGTACTTTGTTTATTCTTTCACTACATCAGGTCTTTAATTCATTGATTATATTTTTTAGTCTCAAATTCATTAATTTCTGCTCTAATCTATAATTTCACTAGGTGTGGAATTGAACTGTTCTTCTATTTCTTGTGATTCATCATTAGGTTATTTATTTCAATATTCTTCATTATTAACTTCCCTCTTAGGACTGTTTTCACTGTACCCCATAGGTTCTGGAATGTTGCACATCTGACATTATTGTTTAAGTTTAGGACGTATTTAACTTTTTCACTGATTTCTTCCAATGATCCATTTTACTCTGGATTTCTAGTTTCTTTGGACTATATTCTGATAATATGCATGGGATAATTTTTATTATTTTGTATTGTAGTTACACGTGCTGCTCAGAAAAAATGTGGACTCTCTTATTGGTAGATGGAACATGCTATAGTAAGACTGTTTGTTAGAAGCTGTGATTTAATGATGACTTTTTGGTTGATTTTTGTCTAGCTGATCAGTCTATTGTGAGAGCTGAGTATTACTGAGTTCCTCCACTATAACTGTGTTGGTGTTTATCTTTTATGTATAGTACTGTTTGCTTTATAAGGTGCATGCACCAGTGTTTGGTGAGTATATATTTCTTATATTTATGTGTTCCTGCTCATTTCTTCTAACCAGTGCAGAGTAATCTTTGGGTCTTCTTACCAGTTTTGACTTAAAGTCGACTTGGTATGCAATTAGCATAGCTACTCTTGACTTTTTCTGGGCTCTTATGATATGTAATATTGTTTTCCGTCTTTTGATTTTTAATCTGAAAATTTCTTTTAGAAATAAAAGAAATTTTATGTGTCAGCATCAGATTCATTTATTTATTTTTATAAGACTTTATAAAGTTAGTTACGACAAAGACATTAAGAGCCAGACTAACAGACCAAAACAACTCATAAAATACATAAGACAGTTACACCTAATCAAGGTACACTTGTAGATACTCTGGCCATGGTTACAGTTTGTATCTCGATGTCCCCGAAAGCCTCATGTCTTGCAGGCAGGGCTCCTCAGATGCGGCTGGTTCTAAAGTGTAAGGGGCTGTACTACTAGATGAGGTGTAGATGTCTCTTTCAGCATAGCTCTTGGTGTGGGTGAAGAAAAGGCCCCCTCTAGTCGTGGGTGGCACCACCCACAAGGCTTATGGCCCACATGGGATAAAATAGGAGGGGAAGCTGCTGCTGGTGCTCTGCAGCCTCATTGCCCTGCTGCCTTCTGTCTTCTATGCCACGAACTCTTTCTTCTCTGCCGTGCTGAGCTTACTTGGAGCTAGCTGACTAGGGACAGAAACCTGTGCACACTATGAGCTGAAGTAAACTTTTCCTCCTGTAACTTGTTGGTGTTGGGTATTGTGTCTCAGTGATGAGAAAAGAAATCAAGACAGCCATACTGGATTGCAATAGCATTTCTTTCTCTTTTCTTCTATTATCTATCCTTTATTTTGTACTTTTTAAATATTAGCCATTTCATTTAAGAGAAACCATGTGATACTTAAGCTGTGTCTTGTTTACTTCATTTAATATCATAGTCTCAAGGTGAACCTATTTTCCTACAAATGACCCAAGTTTACCATTTTACTCCATTACACCAATGGAGTAGACTCCATTGTGTATAAATACTAAATTTTCTTTATGCAT
Organism: Ctenomys sociabilis; assembly: GCA_004027165.1. NCBI lineage: Eukaryota > Metazoa > Chordata > Mammalia > Rodentia > Ctenomyidae > Ctenomys > Ctenomys sociabilis. The sequence continues at coordinate 41,872 of PVKA01006772.1, read as the reverse complement.
TCATCTATTGATATACATATTGGCTGTTGAATTCTGATTATATAAATCTGAGTATGAGTGCATAATTATAATTTTATGTCTCTAACTCATTTGGGGAGATACCTAGAAGGAAAATAGCTTGCACAAATGGAATTTCTATTGAGGAATTCCATTCTGGCCTCCACAGTGCTTGCATTAGTTTACAATGCACCAAATATGAAGGATTTCTTTTCCCTTGAAGACTTCGATATTTGTTCCTTAATTTGTTTGATTTCTTGACAATGGCCATTCTTTCTGGAGTGAGGTGGGATCTCAGTTTCATTGTAATTTGCATTTTTCATATGACCAGTATTGTTCAACCTTTTTCATTCATTTATTAGACATCTTATAATTCTATCTATTTCAGATGCCTATCTTTTAACGTGTCTTTAAAGTGGGGGACGGGTCTAATTTTTTTGAGTTCTTTATATATTTTAAATATTAGTCCTTTTTCTTAACAGTAGCTAGCAAGGTTGTTTTCCCCATCCCAAAGGTTCTCTCTCCACTCTGTTGGTGGTTTCTTTTGCTGCACAGAAGCTTTTTAAGATGATGTGATTTAATCTGCTGATTCGTAGTGTTATTTATTGTGCAACCAGGTTTCTGTTGATTCTCGTTCTAAGAGTCTGTGCCATCACGATCCTTCTGCTTCCAACCTGCAGTGAGTAACTCATAGTCAGTCCTGTGCCTCTTGACCTGTGTGAGCAATGAAGTTTTGGAAGCATTGAGTTGTTTACCAGACCTCTGGTATGTGGTCAAGATCAGAGCAATGTCCTGCTGGTGTTCCAACCACCGCCAAAGCATGGCATCTCCAGTCTTGCAGATGATACGCTCAATCAGGCAACCACAGGAGACAAAAGCTTAAGTGTGTTTCTTATACACTGCATATTGTTGAGGACTGTTTCATGACACATTCTTCCAATCTATGTCTTTTGATGAAGGAATTTAGGTCACTTGCATCAAGAATTATTACTGTGGATATTGGCTTATTTTTGTATTGATATTTTCCTGATGTTGATGCCTTTTGTTCTCCAGCTTAACTGCTAACCCTTCCTACTGAATTTATGCTTTTGGACTTGGTATTTTGGGCTTCATTGGCTCTTCCTAGGACATCCTTGATAATTCTTTGGAGTGCGGTTTTGGTGGTCATAAATTTCTTAAGGCATTCTGTTAGGGAAAATTTTTATTTCTCCATCAATTCTGAAACATAGTTTTATAGGATAAACACGTCTGGATTGGAAGGCTTCTGGTTTTTTGTCTTTTTTCTTTCAGGGCTTGAAATATTTTAAGCATTTCTGGACTTTTTAGGTATTGAGAAGTCTGGTAAAATTCTATTGCATTTATCTTTATAAGTGATTTTTGTTTTTTTTTTACAGCTTTTAATGTACTGTCCTAGTATTCGACTTTTGGGATTTTGATTCTGATTTCTGTCCTCATCACGGCTACTTGGGGTTCTTGCCTATCTATACGGTAAGTTCTTTCCAAAACTTGGCCAGTTTTTTGCTACCTTTTCTGTAAACAAGTCTTTATGGCATTTGTTCTGTCTTTCTAACTATTCCACTTAATCATAATTAGTTCTGTTTGTGTCTCAGTAGCTGTCAAATAATTTTCTATGGGTCTTTATGAGGTGTGACAAAAAGTATGTTAAATGGTGCTGCTGAGTGCCCTCTATTGGAAATCTAGGCTTGAGAAACATTACTGTGTCCTTGTCCAGGAACCAAGGTAGTATCATGTAAATTCTGGTTCTTCTCCAAAGTAAAAATGACCATGAAAAGTAGATGTTTTGATTCCATTCAGGACATCAAGGCAGCCTTGACAGTGCAAGTAAAGACGTGCATGAAAGAACTTTAGAAGTGCTTTAAAAAGCACCAACAACAATGGAATGAGTGCGTGAGAAGCAAAAGGGACTATATGAAGTAGATTGATGACAATGTGTGCTTTACTGTAATAGAGCTCAAAGAATACAAACAGTCACCATAGTTTCAGATAACACCTCATATGTTTCTGTGACTGTCAGCTGCTCAGAACATAACTAAATTAGAGCATTTTATGACAAATAAAAAGGAAAGTCACTGTCAAAGCGATTTTTTGAGAAAACCACATAAATGATGCCAAGATAAAAAAGAAACATTTAGTCTCAACTAGTAACTAAGAAATATGGAAAAAATACTACCATTCTTTCTGTAGCTCTGCACATAACAGAATGAAATCTGGATTTCCAAATACGTATTCCAATGATCAAGAAAATGTAGGATTAAGATCTAGAGAAAAGGAGAAACTAAGGAGGCAAGATTAGGCAAATGTATGCCAGAAAAATCTAGCCTTTCATTTGAATTTCCCAGAGAAATCACTGGTTTATTGTGTGATAATCAGAAAAGACTACTTATTTCAGCTGGCATATTTTTAACATTTTATTAATAAAATTCTGGAAAAATTTATTTATTAGGTAGTGTTATCTCTTGGTAGAAGAGAAATATGGGTTAGATGATGCTTTTGTTTTACATCATCCAGGAAGACACTAGAAACAATATTTACTTAAACGAAGCGTTGCAGTACGTGGTGTGCCAGTGGTCACAGTGTTAACCTGGAGAATTTAGAAGGACTTTCTATGGGTGGTGTTGAGAGTGGGCCTCCAATACTCTAGACAAATATCCTACTACACTTTTATTGAAAACTCAGTATCAATAATAATTCAACCGGGCCAAGCAGATGGCTCAGTGGAATAAGCACTTCCCTGGTAAGTGCAAGGACCTGAGTTCAATCCCCGGTTCTGAAAAAAAAAAAAATAATAATAATTCAACCATTTGAGAAGGAAAACAGACTAAGGACAACACAAGTACACAACAAAGAAATAAAGAAACAGATCAAAGTAGGTAAAAGCATAGAGTATAGAAAATCCAGCATACGCAGAAATATGAATCATAACTGGATAGAAAACAGAGAACGGAAAAAATACCACATTTAAAGTGACAGTTTTTGATAATTTTTAAGAGATGATGAAAGATATAAATCCTCATACTGCAGAATTTCACAGAAACCCGCAGCAACAGCAACAAAGATTCTAATATCAACCAGAGAGAACAGACAGACTTTCTCTGGGGTTCAGTTAAATTCTCTGCATGAAAAAGAAGAGAATGTAATGGGAAATAACATTTAGTTCTTACTTACAGTATTTTATTCCTCTGAAAAATAATCTAGAGCAAATATGGAAACACTGACTATTGTAAAATCTGTGTGACAGGTATAATGGCACCTTTTATATTATTTCTTCCCTTAGCAGCATGTATGGCATATTTCAGAATTAGAAATTATAGCACCTTGAACATACCTACCAAATTGAATTGGGTTTATATTGGCCTCCAGCTTGAAAGATGCTTAGTAATTATCTTAATGGTGGGAATCTAAAAAAGATTAGATGCTGTCAAACTACAGACCTGGGACAGCTACCTGTTTTGTTAGGTAAAGTTTTAGTGGGACATAGTCATAATTTTGTATGTGTTAGGTATGAATGTTTTGCCTCTACAACAGTGAAATTAAGTATTTGTAAACCTTAAATATTTACCTCTAGCATTATAATAAAAAGCTCATAAACTTATGATTTAGTGACGTAGTTTCCTGTTTTTTCTTTCCAACAAAGTATCAGTATACTTTGTAATGAAGCCTCAAATCTTGCATATATTTAAAGGAAATAGCTAATGAAGTTTATTGCTCTTAGATTCATCCATAGGAAAACTTCAGGTAAAAGTAAATACTGAGAAATTCTATAGTTTCTGCATATCTATTTAATTGGAATTTCTACTTTCAAGATTCTCACTAAGCAAGTAAAATTGGCTTGAGCAACACAAAAGTTCTAACAAGTTATCTGACTCTAATACAACCCACTGATTTTGTGAGTATGACTTTCTCATGATCCTATGCCTGGCCAATACTATATTATATTAGCTTAGAAAGTAGAGGCCGAAAGCACCTGGGCCTGCCTATTCAAGAAAGTCTCATTCCGTATAAAGTATCTGTTAATTTCCCTAAAGAAAAGCTGGAAGTAGCGGTTCCATATATTTAAGAGGCATGAAAATTATGTTACTCTACTATCGAATATATATTTTTAATTTCTTATACAATATAGTAATAAAAAACCCTCAGCATTAGAAAATTTCACCAAACAAAGTAACGGGAATTTGACAATGGTTGCTGTATCAACATCAAATTAGTTTTTTAGGTTACCAGATATTAATGTGCAAAGTTGGCTTAGAAAAAAAAAAGAAGTTATAAGAAATTAAAAAGGAAAATAAAAAAGAAAACACTTTAGGTATTAACTGCTTCTGTCAAAAGACCAGAAGGGTCAGCGGCACAATTATCCAAACTACCCTGCATATGTACCCACATATCTCTCATTCCCTTCCTTCTTTTGTGCTTTTCCTTATCCCAGTTTTTCCTTCTCACTGAACAAATTCTTTCCCTTTCACTGTATCTGTTCTACCCTTCAGACTATATTTACTCTTTTGGATTCTCACACTAACGACACAACACAGTGTTTGCACATGTGGGTCTGATTTCTTTCACTTAACAATACAGTCTCTAGTTGCATCTATTTATCTGTGAAAGCCTCAATTTTTTTGTATCTGAGTAATACACCATTGTATAAAAACACTATGTTTTTTATCCATTTCTCAGTTGATGAGTATTTGGGTTGTTTCTAATATTTAACTATGACAAATTACACTGCTATAAACATGGGTGCACATGTATCCCTATGATATGATGACTTCAGTTCTTTTGGAAAAATACTTAGGAGGGGAAGAGCTGGTTTGAATAGGATCTCCAATCACAGCTTTTTGAGGAATCTCCTTACTGATTTCCATGACAGTTGTGCCAGCCTGCACTCTCACCAACAGTGGAGAAGTGCTTTTTTTCCCCCCTACAGCCTCTCCAAGATTTGTTATTGGTTGACTTTTCATTTTTTTTTCCAATTTTAAAGTATAGAAGAATTTATTTTTATAGATTTTTTGTAAAAGAATACAAAATAGTAATTAAAAAAAAACATTAGAAACTTTTTTAAAATCAATTTTGCACGTTTATATCTGGTAACCTAAACAACTAATTTGAAGATAATATCATGTGATACAGTAACCATTATTGAATTCCTATCATTTTTTTTAGTGAAACTTTGTATCATTTCTAATGTTGGTTGACTTCTTGATGATAGCCATTCTTTCTGGTGTAAGATGATATCTCAGTGTTGTTTTATTTATATTTATATTTTTATTTTAGTACAGGGTCTTCAGGGTCTACAGGGTCTCACTGCGTAGAATGGACTCATAGTGATCTTCTTGTGTTCAACCTCCTAAACTCTGGGATTACAGCATACATCACCACACCAAGTCTCAGTTGCCACTTTAGCACACCCTGGGGGTGGGGCTAGTACATCTAGCCAAGGATCAAACCCCTGCCACTGCATCTGCATAAGCAGGCGTTTTAATACGCTGAGCTTTTTGACCCTCAGTGTTGTTTTAGTTTATATCCCCTGAATAACCAGTGATGTTGAATGGTTTTTTCATGCATTTATTTGTCATCTGTATCTCTTCATTTGTGAAGTGTATATTCATCTCTGATGCCCATTTTTTTTTTTTTTTTTTTTTTTTTTTTTTTTTTTTTTTTTTTTTTTTTTTTTTTTTTTTTTTTTTTTTTTTTTTTTTTTTTTTTTTTTTTTTTTTTTT
>PVKA01006772.1:0-36043 GCA_004027165.1 Ctenomys sociabilis | reverse complement strand
TACCACGCCCGGCTTTCTGATGCCCATTTTTGGATTGGGTCTTTGAATTTTGGAGGCCTGATTTTTTAAAATTCTCCAGATGTTCTAGGTAGAAGTTCTTTGTCAGAGGACAATCTGCTATAACTTTTTCTCAATTCGTGGGTTTTATTTTACTCTATTGGTGATTTATTTTGATGTGCAGAAACTTTTCAAAAAGATGAGACCTCAGTTATTGATTATTTGAAGTATTTCCTGTGTGGTATAGTTTTTGTTCTCTACCAACCCCTACATCCTTAAGATTCTATCTACTTTATCCTTCAGAAGATTTAGTGTTTCAGTTTTAATATGTAAATCTTCAATCCATTTTGGCTCTAGTTTTATGCATGGCATAGGCTTAGGTCTATTTTCTTTTTTATGTATTTAGTACATGGTCTACAGAGTCTCACTACACAGATTGGACTCATAGCAATCCTCCTGTTTTCAGCCTCCCAAGCGCTAGGATTACAGATGCTCACCACCATGCCCAGTCTCAATTGAGATCTCAGCACACTCTGGGGGCAGGGTCAGCATGGCATGCTGGGGATCAAACCTCAGTCTATGTATTTTCTCAGTCAGGTGCTTTAATCTGCTGAGCTATCGATGGCAGGCCCTTAAGTCTATTTTAATGATTGTTGTCTCTTCCTCTTGAAGTTTTTTCCTAAGAAGTATTTAATGACCTTTTTTGTGTCTTTTAGTCATGCCTGGCTTGAAGTTGAGATTGTCAGCAAGCAGAATAGCTACCCCTGCTTTTTTCTGGGTTCCTGCTACATGGAATATAGTTTTCTAGCCTTTGAAATTAGTCTATTAATTTCTTTTTTAGTTAAATGTTTTTCTTGTATGCAGCATGTTGTTAGATTTTGATTCTTTATCCACTCTGCCAGTTCTGCTTCTTTTGATTGGTGAATTGAGGCTACTTACACTGATGGTCATAACTAATATGTGTTGGCTTATCTTTGTTATGTTGTTTTTCCTACTGTAAGGTCCCTACTTTTTCCTCTGCTTAATTACTTATTCTTCTTGGTGGTTCTCTTCTGTTGTTCTTCTTGAAATTGTGGTTGTTCTTGTCTCTTTCCAGAATGTCTGTCAGTACCCTTTGTAGTGTTGGCTTGGTCTTTGTCATATAAACATCTTATCTCACCATTAATCTGGTTTAAAAGTTGTTTTCTTTCAGGATCTCAAATATCTCACTTCAAGCTCTTCTTGATTTGATGGTCTATGTGGAAGAATGTGGTGTGATTGTGATGGACTTTCCATTATAGATGACCTGTTTCTTCTAAGACCTTTTAATATTCTGGGGGTTTTGCTGAATTTCTGGTATCTTGATTATTATACGTCTGAGTTAAGACCTGTGTTGTTCATTCAATGCTTCCATCATTTTCTTATTCCCTTCTAATTTTTTATCTATTGCTTCCTTAGATGTATTGAGCAATTCTTTCATGATTATTGTCATTTCCTTTTTTACCTGAGAGATTATTTCTGATCTGATTTCCTCTGTAACCTGATGAAATTGTTCTTTTACTTCAGTTGCTACTATTTTAGAAATTTCATGTGTGTGACTTCCAAGTTCTTCCATGATCTTTTCTCCTGGACTTGTTTTGGGTGGGCTAGAGGCTTGAGATTGCCTTTTGTTCCTTCTTTTTGTTATTTCTCAAGCTCCTAATGGCCTCCCTGACTCTGCAGCAATTGTATAGGGCCAAGGTGCATGTGAGCAAGAATATTAGGTGAGCAGGAGGGCAGGGTAGGCTTACCATACAACGATGTGTTGGATTCAGTGTAGCTTCCACCTCTATGTGGTAGGTGCAACCTGCAGCTGAAGAAGGATGTGATGATGAGTGCAGGCTGAAGTTCTGCAGGGCTCTCTTGGTTGTGGACTGGTGCTGGGTAGGGCTCACCACAGCTTTCATAGGTCTCTGTGGCAGCTTACCAACACCTGGTTCAGGACTTGTGGCCAACTTCTTGGGTGATGATGGTTGGTCAGGGCTTAGTTTAGCTCTGGAAATGGAAAGGAGGTTAGGGCCCTTGCCAGGTACCCTCAGCCTCCTTCGGTGAGTTCAGGTGGCTGTTTTTTTTTTTTGTTTTGTTTTGTTTTGTTTTTTGTCTTTTTGAGACAGGGTCTCACTATGCAGTTCAGGCTGGCCTTAAGCTCACTTTGTAGCTCAGGCTGGTCTTGAACTCACAACAATCCTCCTGCCTCAGCCTCCCAAGTGCTGGGATTACAGGCATGCGCCACCACGCCCGGCTCTCAGGTGGCTGTTTTTCAGCCGAGTTCCAGCAAGGGTCAGGGGGAGAGACCCACAGGTACCCCCAGCAAGTGAGGTTGGTGGCTGGGACTCAGAAGGATTCATGTGAAGGGGATTGTGGGATGGGGATAGGCCTGCCAAGTCTCCCCAGCATTCTTCAAGGTGAGGAGAGGCAGGTTGGACTCAGGTGCTCCCTGTATTTTAAATATTTGATGAAAATTTAGTCATCACTTAGTTGTAGATGAAACAACTTCTCTACTTTTCATTTTTACTTATACCTCAGAAAGGCTTTTTCTGAACTTCCAATTGAAGAAATAATTTTCATTAATACTAGATATTTTGCTGATTGAAACATTTAAGTCAATAAAACTGTAATGATGGCTTCTTTGAACACAGAAGTTATTACTTACTGTGAATATTATAAAGAAAATTACTGCCATCTCACTCTTTCCAGACCTTTGTTCCCAGATTCCACTTCACCATTGGATCTCACTGCATCCTTTTGTTGTGTTCCTCTCTCCCAAGGCCGTCTTGCCCTTCCTTCATCTGCACACTCCTAGGTCTGGTTGTCACCACCTGCATAGGGCCTTTTGAACTTGTCTCACCAGTTTCTCAGCTCTAGTCCTATAAGTCTCTGAAAGTGATTTCACAAATCAATATTCAGCTAGTTAATTAGCTAATTGGCTAACTCTTGGTAATTCCTTTTTAACCTGTGAAAATATTACTTTAAATTCTGTTAGTTCTTATTGAAAGAAAATGGAAAGAAAGAAAAAAGAGAGAGAGAAAGAGAAAGAGAGAGAGAGAGAGAGAGAGTGAGCCATGGGTATCCCATACAATGAGGTAAAGAGGAGCCTGCTATTTGCTTTTATATTCATTATCTGACTATATTTAGAACAAAATGTATTTTCTATTTGAAAGACCAATTGTTTGTTAAATATAGTTAAAATCATATAATATTAATGAATATACTTTCATATACATTTAATAAAGTTGTTAGGTTTAGATGACTTCTATTTAACACTATTCAGGAGTAAAAGAGGCAAATGGTGAAGTGTTACTTAGATTCTAAATTCATTTTGCAAGGTGATTTATAGGTGAATTTATCTCTTATAGGCTTATAAAAAATTGAGCCTGAAAACATCCAAGAATGCATAATTGCTGTTTCTCAAGACAAAATCTAATTTTCTTGCTCATCAAAAGTTACAGTTAGAATCACTTTATTTCTACCTTAAAACTTAAATCTTTTAGTATTTCTCATCACTTTTGATTTTAATCTTTTTCAGCTAAATTAATTATACAATTTTCTTCCTTCATATAAAGGTTATAGATCCTCACAAAGCTCTCACATTTTGTTAAGGATCATCTTTTCCCTGTTTTGTTCTCCCTTCGTCTTCCTCAGTGCCTGAGAAAGTTCTTGGCTGTTCTTCGTTGTGACTGGCTTGCATGGTAATACCCATCACCACACACTGTGCTGTCCCAAATAAACGGACTTTTGTGTACTTCAACTCTTTCTCTAGCAAAATACTGAGTGATTCTGCTTCGTCAGAGGGAGGTTCTTAAGGATGACAAAGTTTATAATGAATATATGCGAGCAGCTAGTTTCCCTGCCTTCCCAGAACAAGGAAAAATGTATTCAAGAGTTTTCTTTAAGGAAAGAGGAGCAGTAATCTCTAATGGTACAGCAAGTCTGTCGCGCAAAAGTGGATATGAACAAGACACAAGTATTTTTCATGACATGAGTCACCCATGGTTCATATCAAGGGAAAATAAATAACAATCACCATAAAATGTGAAGAGACTTCCATGAAGACAAAAATCTTATGTTTTTCATCTTTGAGACTCCACTGACCAAGAATATTTATTACATAAATAGTTATTAAATTTTCTGGGAAGTATCAGTACTAATGTTTTGATCTTCAAATGTGTATATCAATAGAATTCTTCTATATTGTGCGCAAGTTTTGCATGTTGAGATGTGTTTACAGGGAGAGCATGAATGAAGAAGAAATTCATTTCAATAGGCTTGTTTTGCAGCCGAAGTTATTTCTACTAGAATGCATTGAAAGTTGTTATTAGGGGACATGCCTGCCTTTCAAAATGGAAAAGTACATTTGATAAGAATTTAGTGAGCAGTTGTGTCCCTTAGGTACTGTGAAGACTACAAATGTAAGTAACAGATCTGGCTACCCCCACAGGTGGTTTCTGTGAGTATTCCACATACACTATTTGTGAGGCATCTGTGACCATTTGCAAGTGGAGTCCACTGCCACTAAATTCCCTAATGAGCAATTCTGAGTTTTCTGAAGATCCTGTCACAGCTGAAGAGGGAAAAGCAGATAGCTCAGTAGAATAAGCGCTTGCCAGGCAAGCTCAAGGGCCTGAATTCAATCCCCAGATCCTCCAAAAGCAGGAGAAGCAGAGAGCCAGTTTACATGACTTCTATAGCAGTGGGCTTCATGAGCAGCCTATGGAGTGTGGCTGTCCTCTGCAGTCCTTCTAGCAGTCTCACTGTTTCTGTCATCTTAGCACACAGCTTTGTGCCACTTCTCTTCTCTCCCAAGACTCCTCTGGAGCAAACATATTTCTTTTCTTTTCCTGTGGCAGAACAGCTTCATTTGTTTTCTTTAAGCCTTGGTATCATTGATCCACTAGCTTGCATGTAGGATTTTATACACTTTTCTCCATATCTGTGCAGGTTAGGACCTGTGGAAGCAGGCCCTGATTGGAAAAGATTTAGCACTCGTGACTTACTGGGAGGTGAACTGAGAAAGTACAAACAGGGAACTTAGAGCAAGAAGCCAATAAAACATGTACCAAACCTCAAATTATTCCTTTGGGCATCTGGAACTTGGTTTTGCTGGGAATTTCAGTAGATAGTGTAGAATTGGAGTCAACTTACCTAGAAGTTAATACACATAAATGTTCAGTAGTTAATACTTATGGGCTCCTCCTGGGTGATAAGTATTATTTTTGACCACAGTGAGACCTGATAGAACAAACTCAGGTCTCAAGGAAAATCCTGGGGTAAAGGCCATTACCAGATGCTGGAGTCCAGAAGCTGAGCCACTATGCATAAAACAGTAAAACTGGTCAAGGACAGAGCCCCGGTGGCACTGGTGCAGTACTGTTACAAAGAGATAAATCAACATATTTCGGTCTCAAAAGGAATTTTGATTCTAATTATAGACTATATGTAAAAATGACCATTAGAGATGATCTTAGCTAATACTTGCAGGAATAACATAGATGGACATCATTCAATCTACCAACAGCTATCAAGGATTGACCTAGTGTTGGAAAATGGGATAGGTTCTAGGAACTGTGCAGAGTGTCTTTTGTAAGCACTACAGTGCTGGCAGCAGTTAACAATGGGAATGAAAGAAGAGGAGAAAGGCATCTTTGAGTGGGGCTCTAAAGAGAGAGAAAGATTCTGGCATGCACTGTGGAACTTGTGTAAGGTTGCCAGCCTGTGAATCTTCACAGAAGATTGCAGAGAGCAGTGTTTCTTGGGCTAACAAATTGTTTGACATAGCAATGAACCACGTGTGGACTGAGTCTTCTCTAAATACATAAGAAAAGTTATGATTCTTTATTATGAGCATCTTCCTTTAATCTTGACCTCCAAGACCCACTTGGGCATGATTATACTGACTCATCCTTAGCTCCTTGATTTCTTATCTGCCATCCAGGACTGGATACTTTGCTTGCATCAGATCAACAGTGATTGTATGAATCCATTTTGTATTACAGCAACACTGTATTACAGCAGGGTTGGAGGCTGGGTGCTTTATAAAATAAAGATGTTTATTTGATTCAGTTTTACAGATTCAAGAGTGTTCTGGCATCTCCTTAGCTATGGTGAGGGTGTTGGAGGAGATGGCATTAGGAAGGTGAAAGTGGACATAAAAGAGGTAAGTAGTACATGAAAAAGAGGGATTCACAGAGGATGTCATACTCCTTTGTCACAAGTCAGTTTTTGTTAGACTAAGTCTAGTCTTATGAGACCTACATCCTTTCAAGGATAGTACCTCCATGACCTACATAAACTCCCACTAGGCCAAACTTCAATACTACTACACAACAAGCCAAACCTACAGGATGTGAATCTCTAAAGGACAACTATACCTAAACCATAGCAAAAATAATAGTACCAGATAACATTTATTGGGTATTTAGTATGAAGCAGATACTGTACTAGATGGCTTACATACATTCACTATCGTTTTACTCTCCTTCAACTAAAGAAATAGGTATTATCATTGACACCATATTGAAAATAACAAATTGAGGCCCTAACTTCCACCAGATTGTACTGGTCTTAGTGTTAGAGCTGGGTTTTGAGCAGTTATTCAAGCACCAGAGGCCACCTTCACTTTTTACTGTAGTGACTATTTAGTCTGTCTCTCACACCATTTTTGAGATGAGTGATATCTAACATGCATGGATGACAATGTGTAAGATATGTCATGCTCTATTCTTCTGGGATGAGGAAAAGGAATGGAGTATTTAGGTAGAAATCAAGAAACTTTCAGACCTAAACTTTCAGAAACTTTCATTACCCATTCAGTTCACCCATTACTCTTGGCCATCAATGTTTTCCCATCATGGTAGACAGGAAAATGAAGTCTAACCACATGGTTACCTTGCAGTAATAAAAATAAAGAAGGACATGGTAAAGAGAGTGGTACCATTCTGTTCTGTGTTAGTAATTATAAGATTCATTTTCTTTTGTTTTTCCTCCTGACTGAGGGCCCAGACATGGGGCCAGGGCTCTGACTCTAATTCCATCTGAGTAAGATCTTACTCTCACTCTTTACAGGCCATGTTGAAAGTAGGAAAGGGTGTGATGCAGACATATTGTAGGAATCTTCCGATTCTTGCCCTCTGTCAGTTCAGGAGCCATGACCTTAATGGGGAAAAATGCACTATTTTAAGCTTACAGCATTTGTGGCTTGTTTATTGCCTTCTCTTCATGCCATAACTTCCAGGTTGGGATAGTTCCAGTGAGGCATCTGATTTTACATCGCATAATAATATTATTTCTGTTCCAACTTATGTCTTCACTTTGTCCTGGAAAACATGATCCTTTCCCCACCTTACATGATTGTGGAATTAGCTGGCACTCATTTATAACAAACAAACAAACAGAGAAACTGGGGTATAGAGTTTCTTCTTTACATTATAAATTAAGCAGTTATAAATTATATTTCAATGTAGTTTGATGAATGCAAGCAACTTCTCATAAAACAGGAAAGAACAAATTCTTCAAAATCTCTGTGATTATACATAGTTGTACTTATTTTTTATGGGTTAAAACAGCTCTCTGGGACACTTCCTATACTTTCATCTGTACACTGATTTATTTCTTCTCTCAGTGAATTTAGGTAATGAAAAAGGTGCCTACTTGACATCTCCAGAGAATAAATCCTTTTAATTACCCATAAGAGAAGAGAAGAGAATCAGAAGGGTAGTCACAAAGCAAATACCTCCTACAACATTTTAGAGATACACCTCAAGTCAAAACTCTGCAGAGAAAAACTAAAATGTAAAACTTACTCAGGCCAAGTAACTTAGAAAAATCCTGGTCATTCCAATACATCATTCATACTGACTGCTGGGTGTATGATAGTTTTTAAAAAGTAGAAACCCAGCAAAACCAGAGTGATAGGTCAGCTGCAAATTTAACCTCTCTGAGATCTGGGATAAATGCAACTGGAAAATAACAACTTAGGAGAGAGAGGGGGAGGGAGAGAGAGAGAGAGAGCATCAGAAGCGACAGACAAGTTGATAAAATAAATCACAATAGAGAAAAATCAAAGCAATCTGAAGGCTCATCTCAGCTTCTGAGAAAGAGCGGCCGCCTGCACTGGCACAAAGTACGCCACAGGGCCAAGGCCTTCAAGAGAAGTGTCGGACTGGGCTGTGTCATGGATCCCAAGAGGAGCCTCCGGCTGTTATGAACTGCGAAAGAAATGCAGGGCTTCAAGGTGAGCCCTTCCACAAGGCAGGCAACAGCTGGAGACAGAATCTAGGGCAGCACACATTGTATTGGTACAGAGTGCTTTTAATCAGGCACCATTATGGAAGAGGTTGATTACGTGTGAGACGAAGAACAGCTAACAATAAGCTGCAGGTTTCCATGTAACCGCCCCACAATGACTAGGTAAGAGACGGCTATGAGAGATAGTCACAAACAGAGTGACTTAAACAGAAGGACCCTGAAAAGTTTAAGCTTAGAGTGGGAAGGTATGGTTCCCACCTTCTGCAATAAGAAGCTGGGTAAGGGTTAGCTTTTGCCAGAAATGGCTGCATCTGAAAGTGCCCAGCACTGTGCACAGTGGGCTGCGTGGGCCATTGCCCTGCTGCCCACATCCAGCTCAGAGCTGGAGTCCGCCTGCCTTGTCCATCTGTCACCTTGGCCAGACAGTTGCTGTAGCCCTGGGTAAGCAGAGAGGCCTCTAGGAAATGGCACACCTCACAAACTCACAGGCTGTGAATCTAGGGAGAAAACCTTGTCTTGGTAGATTCTAAAATGTGGATCTTAGAAAGAAACCACTCATTGAAAGGTACAGAAAAAATTTTGTTGTTTTGTTTTTAGGCTCATTGTCTTTTTCTGTTTTTCCTTTTTCCCTCTTCTTCAGTATTTTATTGAGCTTCGGAAATTTTCAATTTTTCCTTCTTTTTTAAAAAATTTACCCTATTTTTCTTTTCTTCTTTTTTCTTTTGTTTTCTGTTGCTTGCTTGTTCTTTTCTGCTACTTTTATCTAATTCCACCATTGCTCTTCAACCCCTAATACAATCCTTTTTTCACTTTTCTCTCTTCCTTCTCATCTTCCATTGCTCAATTTTTCATTACATTTTATTAATCTTTAGACAGTTAATTAACTCTAGGCTACTGCTGCTGATTCTTTTCTATTGTTAGTGGAGTCACTTATTTACATTCATATTTGGTTTGTTCTAGTGTTTATAATTATAGATTCCTTTTCTATCGTTAAAGGTGATACATCATTGCCTCTTTTGGTATGTCTATATCCAATTAATCTTAAAAAAATTATTGTCACTAATCTACTTGATATTGCCAAGATGTCATAGTTGCTGCTATTAATAAGTTTTCTGTGTATGCCAATATCTACTTTGCCTCGTGTCATTAACAATACTTGAATCTATTCCCACAAAACTGAGTTTTGGGCTAATTATATAGAATCCTCCCTTTCCAAATTAAGTGGCATTGTCAGACATTGGGACAGAAAGAACCAGCTATAGTTACCATGCCTAGAGTGTGTCACTGAAAAATGAACATTAATGAGATTTACATACTAGCAAAAAAGTATTTCCACCAGAAGTGGCCACAAACCTCAGCACAAAAAAAAAAATACACAAAACAATAATAACATGAGAAGACAAGGCAACAAAAGCCTCCCAAAGTGCTAAACTCCCTCAAAAGCCATCAACTGAGAAGAGAACAAAAGATTCAGAGTTGAATTACTGGAAATAAGAGGGACCAAGGAACAGGTTAATAAGGTGGTCAGTAGGTACATAGAGATATAACTGAACACATAGCAGATATAATAAAGAAAATCAACAGGGAGCTTACAGAAGACACTAATAAAAAGTTAGCAGAGTTAAAATAAATGATTATAGTGAGTTCAGAAACCACTCTTTTTACTTAATCTTTGCTAAGTAATCTTTGGTGCAAAAACTCATGCTGAAGGAAAGATCACCTCTTTAAAATAGGATTCTGGAAAAACTGGCTCTATACATGCAAAAGATTGAAACTAGACCCTTGTTTCTCACCATGTACTAACCAAAAATCAAAACAGATCAAAGCTATAAATGCTAAAATGTAAACACTTTATGTGCTGGAAGATAAATGAGGTAAAGCTTTTGAAGACATATGCAAGGAATTTCTGAACAGACCCCCAATTTCACAAGAAATAATGCTTTGAATCAAGAAATGGGTCATGTCAAATTCTGCACAGCAAAGCAAAGAACTACCTTAATGAATAGACAACTTACTGGATGGGGAAGAATACCATTTACTCCTCAGACAGAGGACTAACATCTAGACCATACAGAGAACTCAAAAAAAAAAAAAAAAAATTAAAGAACCTAATCAAAAACAGGTAACTGGAATGAATGGATATTTTCAGAAGAAGTAAAAGTGGCCAAAACTTACCTGAAAAACTTTTAGTGATATATAAAGTGAAACAATGTTAGATTTTATCTTACTCCGGAAAAAAATGACTATCATCAAGAAATCAAATAATGACACATGCTGCTGAGGAAAAAAAAACAAACTTCCACCAAAACATTGTTGGTGGGAGTATAATTATTATAGCCATTATGGAAATCAGTATGGAGATTTCTCAAAAAATTAAAAATAGAAATCCCATTTGACTCAGTTATTCCACCTCTAGGTATCTTCCTAAAAGACTTAAAACTGTCATATTGTAGTGATACAATGCACAGTTCACAATAGCTAAATTTGAAAGCAGTGTCTATGTCCATCAACAGATGAACATATACAGAAAATGTGGTGTTATACACAATTAAACACTACTCTGCTATAAAGGGGATTAACTTGAGTCATTTTTAGGAAAATGGATGCACCTGGAGACAATAATGTTAAGTGAAATTGACAAACACAAAACGAAAGAGCAAAATAAAAGATAGGTAACAGGAAACAGGAAGAAAAATATTTGTTAAATAAAAGAGGGATAGAATTGGGAGAAAAAGAGTTAAAATATATTATGTACATGCACCAATTCTTCATGAAGAATGTGACCATTTATATACTCCAATTATGTACTAATAAGCAAAATAAAACTTTAAAAACAAAATGAAAATTTGAAGCAGAGCCACCACTCCATGCAGTTAAAATCTGCATGCCAATGTCAGAAAATGATAGGCAGATATGCCAAGTTCCCTGTATCAGCACTACTGCACCTGGATAATTCTATTTTCCTCAGTCCTGGATGTCAAACACAGAATTTCCTATAGGCAAGGTAAGTACTATGAGTTACATTCCCAGTTCTGGATCATCTTTTTTAAATAGCCATTTATTTGTGCATTGTAGGATGCTTACCAGAAACCCTGCTCTCTATCAACTAGATATGCAGAGGGCTCTGTCACCAATTTTAAAACGTCATTGTGGTATGCCTTTTATGGGGGAAAATCACCCATGATGAGAACACTGGCCACGAAAATTTTTACACTTGTGTCTTGAGGACCTAGAACGATCCATGTACAGGAAAGCTGAGTGATATGAGATGGATGATGCAAGGCAGGGATGGCAAAAGACAGGCTCACCAAGGAGATGAGTGTAGATTTCATCTTGAGCCTGTTGAAACACCACTTGAGATTTTAAAAAGGCGAGTAGTATGACAGCAATTATGATTGAAAAGATTATGCTCACTAGATACTGCTATACTAAAGGAAAAATTTAATTAGAGAAAACAGCTTATCCCAGATAATTGGAATTTAGTGGTAGAATAATGGTAGTGAGAGAAAGAGTAGTGAACAGTGTAACTGCAGAACACACTGTGGTGAAGTGTTGAATGGGCAAAGACAGAAGGGGAGCAATCATCCCCTCTGGGAAGACTCCTGTAGCTGCATCCTAAACAGCCTGGAGGATGGCAGTTCCTTTCCCAGAGATGGGAACCACCAATAACAATGAGTTTGGCTAGCATGAGTAGGAAGAGCATCATTTTGAGTGTATTAAGATTTATATGCCTCTGAAGTAGCCAGGAAATGGTAAAGGGGATATACAAACTTAGAATTAGGAGAGAGATTACTGGGAGCCAGTGGCATCTGAATGACACTTAAAAGCATTAGACTGCAAAGAATCTCGCAGAGAAAAGGGCTTTGAAAAGGTGATGGGAGAGGAATAGATTCTGGGGCCCCCTGTAATCACCTTCCTTGGAGCAGTTGAGATCAAGAAGAAACAGCTGTAGTGGTAAGGGAGTGCAGAGCAATATGGTGGTGAGAAAACTGAAAATGACCGCATGCCAGAAGAAAGTGACCCACGCTGCGGTGGGTGCACCCTGTGATTTTGTGCCAAGTTTTTCAGTAGGGTAATTTTCTAAATGCAAAATTGCTCAGTTGAAGGTTGTAAATACATTTAAACTTTATCAGACACCACCAATATTTCTTCCATCAATCTTGAGTTATTTTTGTACTCACCACCTATGGAGGCAAATAAGGTAATAACTTTTTTTTTTTTTTTTTTTTTTTTTTTTTTTTTTTGGTGGAACCAGGGATTGAAGTCAAGCCCTTGTGCTTTCCAGGGAAGGATAATGGCATTTTTTAAGGTGAGCTTTTTAATGTAATTATTATATAAAAATACTATAGGAAGCATCTGAAGCTGGGAAATTCCTCACATGTGCTGGGGCAAGGCAAGGCCAGTCAGAGAGCGAAGAGCTCCAGAGACAAGCCACAAGAACAAGTTGTTCCAGCTCTGAGAATGCAAGGTGCTCCAGCAAACCATACAATATTCCTAGACAGATGGATTGAAATTGATATGAAACTCTCGAGAGTATAAAGAAACATCCTTCTGTGGTCTAGCAGTTCCTTTTCTCCCATCCAGAGAGAGGGCTCCACCCAACCTCAGCTTTCTGTCGGTTTTATTCCTCCATCCTCTAGCCATGCTTCCCTCTGGGAATGTTGAGAGCTGTTTGGAATGCACAAAAATATAAATAAATTTTCAGAAAATAGACATATTCATGCATCTATCACCTAGATGGAGAAACTGTAATAACACCACAGAAACCCTTCCCACACCCTCTCTCACCATTATCTCCAACAAGGTGACTGTTATCTTGACCTCTGATATTACATACTAGTTTTGTCACTTTTGAGCTACACGTAGAGAATCATTCACCACAGTGTCTTGCAGCTACCACTGTCAAACACTATGCTTGTAATAGTGTCCATGTTGATGAACACAGTGGTAACTACTTATTCTATTACCTTTGTATGATTCAATGTCTTTTCCTCACTCAAATGTCAATGAACATAGGTATTGTTTTCAGAGTATTGCTGCTATCATTTTCATGCATATGTTGTGATGAACATATGTACAAATTTTCATTTGTCATATATCCAGTAAGATCACAGATCATCGAGTGTGTTCCTGTCAAAATTTAACAGATACTACTAAAATATCTACCAACAGTTAATGCCAGTTCTAGTTCCTTCATATCCTTGTCAATGCTTGATGTTGTCAGTCTTTCATTTTAGTCTTTCTGGTAGGTGTGAGAATGTCTCAGGATGGTTTAGTATTTTTATTTATATTTATTTATTTATTTTTTATGTTCCTAGTACAGGGTCTACAGAGTCTCACTATGTAAATCAGACTCATAGTGATCCTCCTGTTTTCAGTCCCCCGTTACCCTACCCTCCCGCAGGCACGCACCACCATGCCCAGACTCAATAGACTGGCTCAGCGTGCCCTGGGGGAAGGGCTGGCACAAAACACTGGGGCTGGGGATTGAACTCCAGCAGCTGCGCTCTGCCTAAGCAGGCACTTTAGTTCACTGAGCTATCTGGCCAGCCTACGATGGTTCAGCTTTCCATTTCCATTTTGACTAATGAAATCAGATTTGTTACTACATATTTTAGTATGAATATATTCTTTAAAATTGATTCTACTAATGACAAGTATGTTTTTCTTAAAGTAGAATATGATTGGTCAGTATGGCAAGTACACAAAAATGTTTTAAAAACATAGGTCCAATTTTGCATGCAATACAAAAAAGGACATGCTATCAGCAAATGACCCTATGAGCAGTATCATTTTGATCACATTTCATAGTTAAAGATATTTAATTCATCCAACATCACATAGCCTATGAGTGATGCAGGGAGGATTTGAACCTAGGTTTGTGTGGCTACAAAGCCCAAGTCAGCAGTATGTGTGCCGTCTGGCTCCCTTTCCATATCAACACAGATGGACCCATTTTTAATCATTTTGGATAATTGTCGGGTACAGATGTGCCATTGATAAACCACTTTTGCAGTAGTGGGATTACTACATACCTAATCCTGTTTTAAAATTAAAAATTTTAAGACATGGTCTTACTAAGTTGCTAAATTGCCCAGGCTGGCCTCAGATTTACAATTCTATTTCAGCATCCCAAAGTGCTGGGATTATAGGTGTGCACTACCACTTTCAGGTAAAAACAAACAAACAAACTTCATTTTTTATAGTTTTTCAGATGAATTTGCAGGCGAACATTTAGTAGCTTCTTTTTTTTTTCTATTGTTTGCAGAGCTTTGCCAGGTGTTCTCACAGCTCTCAGCTGCTGCTTATCCCCGAGCCTCACGCAGCCCACACTCCAGAGCTTCATTCTGTCTTTTTTTTCTTTTTCTTTTGTCCTTTCGGAAGTGATAAATTGTGTTGTAGTATTTCTTTTGGACAATGTGCTATTTTTTTCATATATATATATATATATATATATATATATATATATATATATATATATATATATATATATGTGTGTGTGTGTGTGTGTGTGTGTGTGTGTGTGATACAAAGCCTGAAGCCCATTTGTAGTAATTGTATATGTAATATATAATATACATTATATATGAATATAGTTATAAATGAAGATGCAATATATACTGCTTCTTCATTACATAGAATAGTAAGTTTCAGTGTTGCATTTTCATACACATATATAATAAATTTTGAACATATCCATCCCCCATCATATATTTACTATATTTACTGGATATTTAATATTTCTTCTTTTGTTAAGTACCCATGCAAGTCAAGTTTCTGGCACATTTTTCTACTGGATTTCTCTAATATTATTTACTCATGAGAGTTTTATGAGCTCTTTGTAAGTTGTAAATGTTAAGAAACAAAACATCCATCTGTGTTCTTTGCTTTGTCACTCTTACTGTTTTTGATGAGAAATTTTTTTTTATTGAAGTACAAATACCATTGAGACAGTTTTAAGATACCTTGACAAGATGGATTAGATAGATTAATACATTGCAAACTGTTTTCATAATGTTTTGGTATCATAGAAGATGCATACATGATATTATTCTTACAGACATTATTATAGCATATGACTCTTATCAGTAAAGAAAGAGAATGTAGCTATTTGCATATTATTTTTTTATACTTGAATTACATCAAAGATTCAATAATTAATACTTTCTACCTTGTTATTTTCCTAGTGGATTGATGAGAAATTTGAATTTTAATGTATTCCAATTTTTCAAGTGACTCCTGTATTGTGAAAAGTTTTTATGTTCTGTATTATCCCAGCCTGTCAGAGTATTAAAAACATTCTTCTATGTCGTCTTCTAAAACTTTACTGTTTGGCCTTTCATGTCAAGATTTCCAATTCATCTGGCATTTGTTCTTACTAGCAGTGTGAGCTAAGGGCAAGATGAACACTTTTCCTTTGTAGATTGCCCACTGACCTGCCATTACTGATCAAAAAGACAGTCTTTCTCCTGGCTCTGTAGTGTCTTTTTCACCATAAGTTGGGTGATGATCTACCCAGTTCTGATCCTGGAATTTCTTTCTCTCTGAAGACTTTATTGTTACTTCTCAACTACACTATTTTTACTATGGTATCTTTACAATAAATCTTGATAACTATCAAGATTTGATAACTATCTGAGAGCAGATATATCTATGTATCTATATTCAACATTCAAGTTAGTATGAGATAATCAGGTTTTTATTGAGAATATATCCTTTCTACAAGATATTCACTTGGTGGAAATTTTATTGTGATTCTGTTAAGATGAATTTGAGGAAAAACTGAAACCCAATCCCTGAACATAGTGCAAAAAGGCTTATAGTACTTTTACTCATTAAATGTTTCAGTCAAGGTCACCTTGTATGTGAAGATGCTCCATGCTCACTATCTGATTTGTTGCTGTTATGTTTTGTTTCAGATGAAATAGAATGTGTTCCAAAGCTTGACCAGGAAGATGTACTTGCCAAGATGTTAATGTAATACATAAAAAAATAGCCATTGATAAGCAAATGAAAACTTGGAGCAATTTCAACAAATTACAAATCAGAACAATTTGTCTGTAGCTCCTGTGGAGTAGCTGGCTGGAAAGTTGCATATGAATATCTATAAATGAGGAATTTTAGTTTTAGAAGTAGAGCCCTCTCCCCTGCCCACCACTGTTACACGGCTCTGCACATAGTGGTCACATGGTGGCCCTTCCCCACCGTTGTGCACCACTTGTTCTGTGAGCCATCCGAAGCTTGCTATTTTTCTGGACAGTCGTCTTTACCAGTAAATAACAGCAATGTATTCTGTGAATCATTTTAATCTTCTAAAAATATTTCACTAACAAAATCAGCTTCTGCAAAGCAATTACATTTATATAGTTCTATTTTCCTTCAAATGTTCTCAGAGAATGCCCTTTGTATGCATTGAGCACTCAGTGCATGATTTAACCATAAAATGTCATAGTGAATATGCATTCCTAATCCCTACACAAGAGATTTAAGACATTTATTGTAATTTTGTTTATAATCTTTTTTCCTATTGAATGTGGTCATACATACACCTTGAAATTCATCTGTGTCAAATTTTATTGATAAAAATGTTGATGATAGAATATCTAAAACAGTTATACATAAACTCCATCATTTATGATTGAATATTGTCAGAGATTTATATCTTTGATTTTAAAAATCTGTTTGTAGTGTGCTTTTATTGTAGACCCAATCTTATCTAGATAATTTTACTTCATATGTCTTAGATTAAATTCTGAAAAAGACTAAACAGTCCAAATTTCTTAATTTTTACCCACTTTCTTTCCTCCAGATTCTCTAAGACGTTCTACATTTATACTTCTTGGCTAAATTGCAAGATTTCTTAACCAGGTAATAGAAATTCCAGAATCTGTGTATAAACCTTTATGCTCCCAAGATTTCCTAGGTGGATATAAATCTTTTCTCCACAGGGTTTATAAAATTCAATACAAATTTAATTATCCTTCACAACATGGCCAAAAGGATAAAAAAAAATTGAGGTGAAATTCAGACCAAAAACAAACAAAAAGAACAAGAAACAATGACAACCAAACAAAGCCCTCTATGCCAACAACCTTTTGTAAAAACAAAAGCTTGTAAGTCATGGTGAAGTTAGTTATTCATATTACTGGGTGATCTAACAAGTACTTGTCATTCATGTAAATGACAAAGCTAAATACCACCAAAGAACAAATAGGAGCATCCTGAAGAAGACATCTGGCCTTTATGAAAACACTCATTCTGCTTTCAAAAAGACATTCTAAATAAAGACAATTTGACAAATAAATGCTAACATACATTTTTTTCCAAAAATATTTATCAAATATAGTTTTGCAGGAAGATAATTTGATGAATTTAACTTATCAAGATTTTCTAATGTTTATAGGTAGTTTACCGTCATGTCTACACTAGCCTGTCCAAGGCCATTGTTTACATTTGGGAAGTTACCTCATGAATTTTCAGTTGTGAGGTTTGATTATTTTCCATCTTACAATGTAAACTATTATGCTGTATGCAGCTGTTTTATCCTAGATCATCAGGTGGCCAGGTGCTATTAGTATCTGTTGAACACTGGTTTCCATGGAAATCAGAAACTTGTACACAGTACCATAGGCTGCCATTTTTCTAAATGTAAGCTATCTTTAAAAATGGAGGTATACTGTACATAGACATTTTCCTTGAACTTGTCTGCTTTTTGAAGAAAGGAAATATTCTCCCTCTTCTAAATAGTAAAGAATATGATGATCATGGTCTATAAACTTAGAAAGAAGAAGGAGATGCCAATTATCTATTTAGATTGATAACATCTTATGCTTAAAATATAAATCATACCATTAATCTATCTAATAGGCTAAAGGCAACAAGAAATAAAAGCAGCAGAAATAGAAAATTCTTAGTCAAAAGTGATTGTCTCAGAAAACTTATTTAACAGAAAATAGAAGTTGCTTGATAACTTTCTCTAATGCTTTTCCTCATACTGATTTTGTAATTTTTAGGAACTTTAGCACATTTAAAATGAAGACTCAAAAAATATAAGAGCATTTAAGCAGAACAGGAAAGAAGGAAAGGCTCTCAGCTTGAAAACATTGGGCCATTGATATGTCATTGAAAAGACCTTTAGTCTTTTGACTCATTGACCTTTCACCAAAAATGAAGAACTAAACAGTATTAAATAACAAATTATGTTGTAGTTTGGTGTTTTGCAAAGGGCACATAATATATAGAACTATTTCATAATAATTTTAAACCACCATAGACAGCTCCTTATAGCTTCCCTAAACAGCTTCTAAACTTTTTCCTCTCCAGTTCTACTTTTTATGCTGCTGACAAGAATTCTCAGGTAGGCCTCCCTCACCCAGAACCCTGCTGGTTCAGTTTATCTGGGTGTAAACAAGTTAACTAAAAGTTAAGAATCCACCACAAGGTCTAAGTAATGTTGTTATTTGATATTACAACTAAGACAATAAAGACCTGCTTTACACGTCTCATACTTGTGATCTCTGTGATTCTGAGGCATTCCTGGTTCAATCTGCATGACGTTTTTAGCATTCTGCTTTCCCTCCTAACCCAGGACAGTTGACCACCATCATTTAGAAACTATGTAGTGATTTTTGTGCAATGTTCTCCACAGTCAGAACGCTTCCTGTTCTGAAAACTCACAATTTTCAGCTCTCCTATCTCTAGGTCATTAATAGGCCTATCCAAGAATATTATTTCCTTCTTACTACAAAACCATACTTGTATTTTATTTAGTACATCAAGATTTGACCAATGCATATTCCTCCTCACTTTTCCTCACAGTACTCTTCCTTCTATAACTTTTAAGCAAAATGTGTCCTTCCCTTAACACTATTTAAAAGTACTACCTCATACATTCATCCGTTAATTTTCTTTCCATTCTGATTAGTTAAAAGCCAAAATAACAGCAATATAAGTCATTAGACCATCTATTGTTCACCTAAATAGGACTCTAGAGGTAGAGTTGTGCTTGAGAGACAGCAAGTCAAATTAGATCCAAAGCTATTTTATGGTTTCTGTTGTGGCAGAAACCAATCTGATTTCTGTCATTCTGGACTAAGTTAGTAATTGGAAATGCCTAAGTGAAGTGGAAGATGTGTGGGCACGAGCAACCAGCGGCAGGTGGTGTCACAACTGTGGATAACATGTAGCAACCTTTCTAGATAAGCTATTACAAAGGACTTCACAATAACTGGATTCCACAGACATACTAGGGAACACATCTGTTTTCAGTGAAAATAGATGAACTACTGGGGGCAAAGGACTGGGACTTTAATGGGTAACTTTTATTTATTTATCACACATTAAGTTACTCTTTCAGCCAGTCTAGACTTAGGAATTAAAGATATTGACTATCAGAGATGGTCCTTGTCTTCAAGTTCATACTCTGCTTACAAAACCCAAATACATTAATAATTACAGTTCCACAGAATGTGGGTTCTAGCAATGTATATAAAACCACATGAAAACCACCAGAGGCAGCAATTAATTTGGCCTGAAACTGTCACTTACAAGCGGGTATAACTTCTAAGAAGTGAGAGAGGCATTACAAGACCCACAGGCCACATTAGAACATGAAGGTGGTGGCACAAAAGAACACAGAATTTTCAGTTAAAAACGGAGGGCTATATCCTTGGAATGTACTGAACATACCTGTGAGGGCGGGAAGGGGTAGCTGACTTTTTTTATTTTTATTTTTTGGTGGAACCAGGGATTTAACTTAGGTCCTTGCAATTGCCAGGCTAGCGCTTATTCTACTGAGCTGTTTCCCTGGCCACAGGAAAGTTGACTCTTAATGAAATGGTGCAGTTCAAGAAATACTTCAAAGAATCAACAACTGGGATCTCATCTTTTTGAAGAGTTTGTGTACATCAAAAGAAATCACCAACAGAGTAAAAAGAAAACTCAGGAACTGGGAAAAATTTAGTCAACTGTTCCTCAGATGAAGTACTTCTATTTAGAACATATAAAGAATTTTAAAAAGTCAGGCCCCCAAAATTCAAAGACCGAACTCCAAAATGAGCCATCTGAGATGAATATACACATCTCAGATGAAGGAATATAAATGGCAAATAAATATGTGAAAAAATGTTCAACATCATTGGTTTTTCAGAAATGCAAATTAAAACAACACTGAAAATCCATCTCACTCTAGAAAGAATGGCTAACATCAAGAAGTCAGCCAATAACAAATGCTAGAAGGACAAGGGAAAAGGACCCCTTCTTCACTGGAGGTGGGAGTGTAGACTTGTACAACCAGCATGGAAATCGGTGTGGAGATGCCTCAGAAAGGTGGAATTGGATGTTCTATTCAACCCAGCTATCTTCTCCTGGAAATTTTTCCAGAAGAACTGAAAACATCATGCATATGTGTACCCATGTTTATAACAGCATAGTTTGTTATAGCGAAATCTTGGAAACAGCCCAAATACTTAGCAAGTAAGGAATGGATGAAAAAGTTGTGGCATTTTTATAAAGGGAGATATAAAAAAGATAAATCCAAAGTTTTTATAGGTAAATGGATACTTATAATGCTTATTTTTTCCTTCTTTTTATTTTTTGATTAATTTTATATGCTTATATCTGGTAATCTGAATATATAATTCAAAGACAACAATATGTAGTATAACAATCATTGTTGAAATCCTGTTATTTTGTTAAATATATGTTTTTAAAATTATTTTTTATTGTCTTAAAAAACAATGAAGCCTGGCCAAATAGCTCAACAGATTAAAGCACCTACAAGCAGACACAAGGGCCAGGGGTTCAATCCCTGGGCCTGCCGTGCCAGCCCTGCCCCAGAGGTGTGCCGAGATGCAATTGAGACCGAGCATGGTGGCACACGCCTGTAATCCCAGCTCTTGGGAGGCTGTAAACAGATGGGTGACTACAAGCCAAATCTAGTAGTGAGACCCTGAACACCCTGAAGACCCTTACCTAAAATACAAGACATAAATAAATAAATAAACAATACAAATAAGTAAAACAAATAAAAACAATTAAGGAGAAGACAAAATTCCAAAATGGTGCAGTTAACAGACTTTTAAGAGCAGAACTGGAAGTGACCAAAGAATTGAGAGAACATGTAGGGAAGCAGTTGAATAGAATGAAGCAAACAAGAGTAAAGATATGGAATACGGTGAATTCAGGTGAGAAGCTCAAGACTGCCGGTGCTGACAGTTCAAGGTGTATGGCTGCGTAGTTAATTGACACTAACAAGTGCATGCATTTGCCCTTTTGGAGCTGCCAGACAGTAGTCTGAGCCAGATGTTGTGGGAGGACCATCTCCCTTGGGGCTGCTCTGCTTAACCCTCTTTTCCTTGAGACCATCCTGGGAGAGGGAAAGCCCCATCACAAAGTATAAAGAGGGAGCACCTCAGGGTCTACTTCTATATCTCTAAGATCATTGTTCAATTGAGCAAAGACCAAAGATTTCTCATTTTGGCTCTGTTTGTGGGCTGATCACTGCTTTAGAGAACTAGAAATTCAAGTTTTAGTGGTCCTTCTTATAATGACTCTTTCTCATTCTCTCTTTTCTTACAATTTCCCAGCATACCTCTGGGACAGGGCTGGCACAGCAGGCCCAGGGATTGAACCCCTGGCCCTTGTGCCTGCTTGTAGGTGCTTTAATCTGTTGAGCTATTTAGCCAGTCTTAACTTTTTTTAAAGACAATAAAAAATAAATTTAAATTTATATATGATATATATATATAATATATATATATATATTATATATATCACTACTAGATCGGCCTTGCAGTGATCCACCTGTTTACAGCCTCCTATGACCTCGGATTACAGGCATGCACCACAAGATTTAGCTATAACAAATTGTCCTATTTTATACACACACACACACACATACACACATATATATTTGTTTGCAATGTACTTAAAATTTGGAGATACTGTATTTTTATCTACCAAATTTATGGACTCCAATTTCACCAATTAAATATCATGATAATTTCATATTTTAACACCTTAATGTACATATTTATTATGTAAATAGGATTTATTTAATAAAAATTTAAAGAAAATACCTTGTACTTTATCTTCTACTATATTGATTGATACCAGCAATACAGATTTATCATGTCTTTATAAACTCTTTTGGCAAAGGGTGAGAATTGTCTATTTTTGTTTCATTTCTATCAATGTCACAAAAGAAAAAAAAACATACATTTATGGTCTAAAACCCTTAATATCCTTAAGAAAGGTAAAATATTTCATTTTTTCCATGTTTTCACTAACATAGCTGATGAAAATTTCTGCATCTAAGTGACTTTCATTATTTCTCAAAGTGATAGCTGCACCTTCGCACATATTTTTAGTTCAAGTGTTACATAGTAATACGTAGCTCCATATATTTGTAGATCAAGAGTTTTATTCTAATTATTCAATTACTTGACCTCAAAACAGGGATATATGTTCTACTTTCTGTATTTACTAGTTTTTTATAGAAACTGAACAGTGAGTACAGTTGCTTCTTGTGGCCTGTTACCTAAATGATAATAAAATTTGCTTTAGCACAGGAGAGAGAAGTTAAACTAGAAAACAGAAACTCTGACCTAGTTTAAACCCATCACTCCTTCAAAACACAAATCAAATTCCTAATCAAAGTTTCATGCTAAGTATTCTTAACTGCCAAATAGCATATCTGTCCCTGAAAGCCGTGGTCCTTGTTTGTGTTTCTCTTTCAGTAATAAAGCTGTCCTCTTAATTTATGTGCCAGTCCTAAATAATAATAGTCCTAAATAATAATAATAGACTGCCCACTCTCAACTCAATTGTTGGGCTACATATAAAACATGTTTAAAACAGCTAATGAGAATAAGTGGGACTGCAAATGTCAGGGCATCCAGATCGTATTTTAAGAAGTACAGAGTTCAGGATTTCCTGAAGTTTTGTTTAGCTATTTTGGTGTATACAGTTCTGTTATATCAGAATTCTGTTAATCATTGCACAGCTCCACCAAGGGCCACGGCTTATCTGAGAAGTCCTTTACTTTCTTTCCACCTAGATTCATCTCTAACCTATGACCTCTTGGCTCAAAATATTTGCCCTTATTCATTTATTAATGTTAATTGTTGATGCCCACATTACAGTCCTATAACACATATAATCTAAGATTCTAGCATAAAAGGTTAGATAGTCACATGCAACAGAGTGCCTTATTTCCACTGTTTTTAGCAGCCAAATCTTTGAAGCGAGGAACAAAGACTTATAATTCCATTCTTATAAATGAATGGTTGAGTTCGGGTTTCTCCATCTCAACACTGTTGACCTTTGGGTCAGACAATTATTTCTTTCGAGCACTGTTGTGTCCTATGTTTTGCAGGATATTTAATAACATCCCTACTCTGCACTCTCTTAGATTCCAGGAGGTTCTTCGAGTTGTTATAGTCACAATGTCTCTAGATATTGTCAAACATTCTCTGGGGATTCATGGTAAGATAGAAGAGAGCTGGTTTCCTCACATAAGTAACAACAATCATATGGAACTCTTTCTGCAAATAAACTCTCGCAACACAACATGGATTGGCTTGTTTATTAGCTGCACTATCATGTGCAGGTCATGTGCTAGGTTATCCCTTGCATGTTGCCATTATAGCCCATTTTCTCATGAAAAGCAACAAAAAGGAAAAAAAACCCACCAAATATTAAACGATATGGTACCACATAAGTGTCAAGTGTGGAGATACTATAAAAACTGCTACATTAGCTAACAAAATAGAAGATTTTCAAAACCAATCTTTATGTCTGTTCCACTAAGTGTGCTTAAAAAATTCAAAATAAATGTCTTGGTTTAAAACCTCTACTTGTTTAAAATAAAAAGAATTCTTCCATTTTCTTTTCCTCAACAACACGGAAGTCTATCAACTATAGACTTCAACTAATGAGGTAATTCTTTTTCTAAACCAGGAAATGGGCAATGGGTTTCTCATTTCATTTGAACAATCTCTGCACATTTGAATGTTGCAGTATCTATTGTTTTGGCCTGCAACTACACTTGGCGGTTAAAGTTGCAACAATGTCAAAAGAGAAGAGAAGCATTCTGCTGTGGACATTTAAGACAGCACGGTTCTGCCATGAATATTTAAAACGCTAATTTTTTACAGGCATTTCTCACTCATCTTCCTCACCCCATCCCCAATGTTCAAACATATGCTCAGGACTTTCAGGAAGGAAGGAAAGCTACCCAGGAGGTATTAAATGAGCATGATTCAAATGTTTTGTCAGCTGGAGTTCTAGCCAGCAACCAATTTTCACAAACTCTTGTACGTTATTCAAATTATCATAATATTATTCAAATAATCATAACACAGCATTGGGTCTTTGACCTATTAATTATCCTTTCATCCATTCCCTCCCTGCTGCCGAGTTAATTAGTCAGATGGCGGGGTCTCTGCTTTATGTACATTATCTCAACTGCAGAAAGCCACAAACTTGCATCAAGGACTGCAGTGTTAGAGTCATCCTTTTCCGTCCTAATAATCATGTATGCAAATTATGTTTCAATTTTTTCCTTCTTGCTAATAGCTTTACTATTCAGAGGAGAGCAAGCTTCCTTCATCTCTTTGTGTGTGTGTGTGTGTGTGTGTGTGTGTGTGTGTGCATTTAAGAAGAAAGGAGTGGCAGTCAGCCATCCGCCACCCAAATTGCATCCTTGTCCCAGTTTTCCCTCTCCTTGAAATAGAAGAAATCACTTCTTAGACATGTGGAATTTTCTTTATCCTGTTCTTTGTGTCCCAAAGCCATGATTAAGTGTCCTTGATTGGCACTGGCAGCGGGATGTGTTTCTTCTGCTGTTCCAACACAACCAAGCTCATCATTCAGAAATCTAATCCCTAGCAGTTCACAGAACGGCTTCCTGAAATTCTTTTCTCATGTAGCAGAGTTCACCTATGACATCAGTCTTGGTAAGTAAACAACAAGCCACACATCTCTTTGTCAGAAGTGCTGTGAGACTGATATTTTCTTATATCCCTTTAAACAAACTGAATGGATTTTTTGGTCAGTTTTTTTAAGAGTTCAGGAGTCCTTCTCAGATTGACAAGTAATATTGTTGTGAATACAAAATTTAAATCAGCACAATTTTATTTTCTAGTCTATCAATAAAATTTCAGTGAGAAAAATAGAAGGTGCTTTAGATGTCTCCATCACAGGAAATTTAATACAGTGAATAGTTCCACAGTAATGAAAGAGGCAAGAGCCCAACATGTGAATGGGGGTAACTCAGGCATTAACTACAAGAAGCCCATAGTTTCCAGAGAGAAGAGATGGTGGTGCTAGAATGAAAATCCAGGCCTCCCAGCTCAAGCCGGAATCATGGGGCAGCTGCCCAGGGCAGCTGAGACCAAGCAGAAATGCATTTCCTGCAGGAAACTTCCCCAGGAACAGAAGTAGAGAGCAAGAAATATCCTGGCTGCTTTTTGCTTTTTGCCTCAAATCTCTCACTCCAGCTGTGGATTTTTAGCATAAACTCAATCCAAGGAAGCCTGGACAAGTCTTGCAGCAAAGTGAGAGGAGGATGCTGAAGTAGAATCCATTTTCTCTTGCAGTTGTAGGTATTTTTTCTTTTAGTACAGGGTCTCACTATACAGATTGGACTCAGAGTGATCCTCCTGTTTTCAGCCTCCCAAGCACTGGGATTACAGGCCATGTACCACCACACCCCAATCTCAATGGCTGTGTCTGCATGCCCTGGGGGTGGGGGTGGGGGTTCCATCCCCCAGCTGCATCTGCCTAAGCAGACACTTTAATCTGCTGAGTTATCTGGCCAACCCTGCAGTGGTAGTTTAATGCAGAATTTATTAACACCAGTTAAAAGACATATCCATGAGGTGTCTCTCCATACAAGGGTACATAGAATTCAGTCTTGTTCACCTAGAATTCATGAAAACCTAACAAAAAGTTTGCCCTCATCAAAAGAAGCAAAGAGTAAATGAGGCAGGTTGAAGGAGTAAACAAAATCACCAAAGAACCCTACTGTTTTCAGCATTCTAGTACTTGGGCTGCTGTGTGAGCAGGACAATTAATCCCAAATTCAGTAAACTGAATGTGTGCTACTTGACACAGCAGTTTGCATATGTGATTAAGGTGTCACACATGCAATTAAGGACTTTGCGACTGGCAGATTATTTCAGATTATCTGGGTAGGCATAGTCTAATCACACAAGTGTTTAAAATGGAGAATCTTTCTTAGGTAAAATGAGAGGAGGCTGAAAGGAAGTTGTGTCACAGAAGTGGGAAAAGATTTCTATCTATTATTGCTGGCACTGAATATCATAGAAAGGAGCCAGGTGCTACGGAATATGGATAGCACCTAGAAAGTAGGAAGGAGGCCTTCTTGAGGTTTCTATTAACTAGATCACCAATATCAGCATAAAATATGCTGGTCTTCCTTCTTACAAAATCCTCATTGGGACCGCAATTATCTAGTAGTTACTACCCTGTTTTTTGTTATTATTGTTCCTTTTTGAAAGATGACCCTCATTTTTCTTTTCTATTCATGTTCTGTTTTATTTTACTTTTCTTATCCTCTCTTAAAATCTACTTCAATTGAAATAACCGCCCTATTTAATGGTCAAGTCTCATTCTTTGTCTTGCTCACCTTCAAAGGAGCATCTGGCCTGGCTGAGACCATCTCTGCGTGGGAACTTGCTTCCGTTCCTCCTTTCCCGTCAGGGGGCAGTCTTTCTCACTCTCCTTCATTGCTTGTTCTTCCCCTCTCTTATTATATTGGTATGATTAGAACTTAAACCTTTATTATCTTCCCTTCACTATCTACTTCCATCCCTTTAATGATTTAATCCCTTCTCGTGGATTTTGATACCACCTAACCTCTGAATATTCCCTGGTCCGGAAATTCCACAGAATTATAGGCTCACATATCTATCTGCCTTCTGGCCCTCTATAGTAGAATAGAGAATAGCTTTTAAACTAAACATGGCCACGTTGAACTTCAGGTCTTTCGTCCAAATCTATTCCACCATAGCCTTCTCTGTCTGTTTATAGTACCTCCATGTTGGTTCCAGTCAAAAAAACTTGAAACCATCCTTGACTTTTTTTTAAAAAATTATTCCTTTGAAATGGATAATTATAAAAATCAATGAACAAATATGGCAACTACCTATTAAATTTTCACTGAAAGGATACAGAAATACTTAGACATGGTTATTTTGAAACATGGGCTGAAAAAACTCAAAACAAATACAAAGCGAGTATGGATCACCTTACTGTGCCATGACTGAGAAAGTGCTCACATTAGGATAGAGACATGTCAGAAGGACGCAGGACCCAGTGGGATTAGACGTCCACTGATCAAATGTCAGACAACGTGTGTATCTAAATAAATGACATTGATGGCTTAGGGTTCACTGAAAAAGTAGGCGTCCTGTTGCTATAAATTAATTAAGCAATTGCAGAAGAAGGAAAAATGCTGTTTCAATTTAAAAGTCAATAGGAAGAGTAGAAGAAATGATACAATTGTTAGACATCATTTAGCATTGCAATAATTATTAATTTATTTAAGAATTATCACTGCCTGCTAACACCACTGAGTGAAATCTTGACGAGTAGCAGAGTACTTATTGTGTAGTTCCTGAGGTCTTCTTCGCAAGATACTTACTAGTTACAAAGTGGAAATAGTAGCTTTTAAATGGAGAAACCTAGCAGATCGCATCTTAGAGAAGCAAATTTCCCAGAAGTGGGGGAAGCTTGCATGTGCCTACCACTAGGACTCAGGCTGCAGCATTATTCTGTGGCATTCTTGCCAAAAAATGCAAAACCTGCAACTAATCATGGGAAAACATCAGATGACCTCAATTTGAGGGACATTCTAAATTGCAAACAAACAAGGAATTGGCCTGAATTCTTGAACACTGTCAGTGTAATTAAGGCCAAAGAAAGACTGAGAAACCATTTCTGATTAAAAGAAGCTAAGGAGAAATAATGCAATCTGTGCTCCAAGATTTTCTTTTGATTTAATAGATGTAATTGGAACGAATAGTAAAATCTGAATGAGGCCTGATCGTCAAATAATATGGCACCAATGCTAATTTCTTGATTTCAATCATTATTCTGGAATTGTATAAGTTTGCCTGGAGAAAGAAAGCAAATATACATGAGAACATTTATTCTTGAAACTTTTCTGTAAATATAAAATTATGTCAAGACAAAAATATTTTTAAATATTTGTAGAACAGTATATATAAATCCAGATTCTCTTTTTTTGCTCTACCTGTGTCTCATTTACTCTCCTCCATTTCTAGGACAAATATCTGATACCCAGAATGAAGGATGGAGAGGTTTATTTAGCTCACATTCAGTGGAGGTTTCAGTTCCTACTCAGCTGTCTCCAAGGCAGAGAGGCACAAGGCAGAGAGCAAGCTTCCAAGGCAGGGGCAAAGGCCGGAGAGCCAAGGGAGTGGCAGCACCTCAGGCAGCTAGCTTCCCTCTCTCCCCACCTTATATGGTAATGAAAATTACCTGCCCCGGGCCTGCTACAGCATCCACACCCACAATAATCAATCATAAACTCCAGAAGCCACCCTATGACTGTATGAGGCTTTGGGGGACAACTAGACACAAACCGTAACAGCCTGCTATTTATCCCAGACATCATTTCTCTCCATATTCCAGTGCTTCTGTCCTTGTCCCTCGCTGTGTGTCTGTCCTCAACACATCATCCAGACTGAGCCTCTTGAAACAAAGTCCAGACCATGGAAACTCCACACCAGAGTAATCAGGAGCCTCTTGTCACTCAAAATAAAGTACATCACTCACAGCAAGGTGCATAAGACCCGCACATACTTTGGCTCTTCTACTGATGTCTTTCATCTGATCTGAGTCCCTCTGGTTCAACCACAATGGTCGCTTCCATCTTTAGGGCCAGGTGCCTGCAACAACCTTCTTCAAGATTCTTCCTTCGGACTTACTTAAGTGTTCCCTGTAGGGCTTACTCTGCCCATCCTATATTAAATCTCAATATTTTCAACATCCCTTTGCCATGTTCTATATTCTTCTTTTTTCATGGTCCTTGAACTCAACCCTCTCTTTCATAATACAATTTGCCTTTTTATCTATCTTAGGCTATTAGAATATACATTGCAGAGCCAAGGAGATATCTCAGTGGCATAACTGCCTGCCTGTCAAGCCCAAGGTCCTGAGTTCAATCCCTACTGCTGCAAATTAAATAAATAAATAAAATAAAAGAATATAAAATTGTGTGAGTGAAAATTTTCATCATTTTAAACTAACACATCCTAGTAAAATGTTTGTACAAGGTAAGCATTAAGAAGTATGAAAACAAATGAGCAAATGAAAACATACTTCTGCTAGCCTTGTTTTTTTTTTTTTTTGTTAAACATTAGATACCTGAGATTTATGTTTTGCACATACTTAGAAATAATTCAACTTGCTACATATAGTAAATTTATAATATATACTTGTCTCAGTACTTTTTATTTGTTGCTGTGACAAAATACCCAACAGCCAAAATTAAGGAAGGAAAGGTTTATTTTTAGCTCATTGGTAATGGAGGTTTCAGTCCATTTGCACAGAGTACTACATGGCAGAGCGCAGCAGTCTATGGAGGCAGGAAACAGCCAAGCATATGGAGAAGCAGCAGAGGGGGCGCCTATCAAGCCTCTCTCTGGAAGACCAGAGCTCCTTCAAGGAAGGCAGCAGCTGCTGGGAAGATTCAAGCTCCTCCAAAGTGGCACCGCTGCTAAGGCCAAGCTCCTCCAAGGAAGAGGCGTGCAAAAGCCTGCCTCAGCCCCTTTCTATACCCTTGAAGACCTGAGTCACTAGGGTGGGCCTTCCACACCTTAGGGGTGGGGCCTCCGTGCTCTATGGCTTGGCGTCTCTGAGCCCAAGCAGTAAAGCTTCTGAGCCCTCAAGTTGACACAATGTATCAACCACCACAATACCATAACATATAGCAGTCTATTTTACTTGTTTTCTATAGTTCATTCAAAATGTTGATAAATATTGGATTTTAGGACAGTTCTTTTTGTGCTTTTATTTATGTTACTACCAACTGTAGTTATATTCTCAGATATATTCCCAGTATATAGACAAGTCTTTCTTTGTGACACGTGTTTAGAAATAGAATTTTCAGGTCATGAAGTGTGTGTGTGTCTTTAGATTTATAAGATAATATACGATTGTTTTCTGAAGACATTATGAAGAATATTTTTTTAGCCTGTGGAGATAGCTCAGTGGTCTAAGCGCCTGCCTGGCAAGCATGAGGACCCAGGTTGTATCCCTGGTACTGCATGCTATGCTTGCCCTGAAACTGGGTGTGGTGGTGCACACCTGTAAGCCCAGCACTGGGGAGGCTGAGACAGGAGGATCACTATGAGTCTGAGCTGCATAGTGAAACCTTGTACCAAATAAGTAAATTAATAAAAGAATTTTTAAAACAACTTAAAAAGAATGATTTTTAAAAATTCTATGTTAGATCATGTTGCTTTTCCGCTGTAAGTATTTTGCTGGTTTCTTAACCTGAGAAAAAAGCCCAAGTGTCTTATAGAGACCTTTGGTGTTTAATTCTTTGTGTTTTATTTTGTCAACTCCTTTTTCCTTCCCCATTCTGCCTTGGCCACATTTTTTTTCTTCTAGAGAGAATCTATGACATTTTGCCTTTGGCTATAAACCCCTCTTCCAGACATTTACTTGGTCTAAGTCTTCTTTCATTCTATCTTATTTAAGATGCTATCTGTTGATAGAGCCCTACTTAAACTAGTTGGTAGTAGGCAGTGAGTTTGTCATATGGCAAAAGAGAATTAAGATTGTTAACTGACCTTAAAATAAAGAGATAGTTCTGGATTATCTGGTGGGCAAGTCTAATCACATGATCTTTTAACAACTAGAGAAACTTTGTTGGCTATTGTCAGACAAAGATGTAACAATGAAGTGTTATGTTGTCTGCCCTGACAGAGCAGGAGGAGGACCACAAGCCAAGGCATATGAGAATTCTAAAGTTTGGAAAAGGCTAGGATAGGATCCACCACCACCACCACTCCACCACCAAAAAAAAAAATTTGCTGTGCCTTGATTTTAGTCCGGTGAGATCAGGTTAAGATTTATAGCTTTGTAAGACAATAACTGCAAACCATTTTAGACCACCAAATCCATAGTAATTGACAAATTTACAAAGTAGCAAGAGACAAGTAGTACATGCTTGAAATGATAACTACCCCCAATTCTATATAGGCCTCCTTGTTATTATTTATGTTATTTAATATCTATCTCTAGCAAGTTACAAAAGACAGAGACCTTTCTGCTTGATTCTCTGGGACCTATGTGACCTTGCACTAAAGTACCTGAAAGGAAGGACTAGTATCTGTGAACATTGCTTGGAAACATATTGATAGTTTTGAATTTACATTAATAGGAACAACCATCTTTGAAATTGCTTTTGTGTTATCAAACTAAGCAACAGCAGACTTAGAATTTTCCACAAAATGACCAGTAAACTCTTAAGATTCTACATTTACACAATCTGAAGGGTTATTTTCATTGTCCTATAGTAAAATTCACAAAGCAGCAGCGGGTTGATGCATCCAGGGTGATTATATTTAGGATGACCTCCTCTGATGAGCAGGTGGAACTCTTGAACTCACTTTAATAATGGGTAACATTTCACTTTCATTTCAATTTGGTCTACTGTTTAGAGAAACTCCTTGGCCATAAATCAACCCTAATACCTAACCAAAGGGCAGGGAATTGTCAAAGTCCCTTTACTGAGTAATTCCAGAAATGCTGTAAAGCTCAACAAAGGAGGGATCTGACAATAGAAATCTGAATTCACAACCTAAAGGAAAGCTTTTGCGGGGCAAAGCAGCACCAGCCTCAAAGCCTCCATGAAGTGGTTTCATTCTTTGCTTTCAAAAATCTTCATATCTCTACAAAAATTTTTTTTCAATCAAGCAAATTAATTTAACTAAGATTTGTCTCACATGATAAGTGTGTCTGTCAACTTTTTATTTGTAGTGATTCTCTCTAGTACTCCAAGGGGTTATTATATAAACAAACTGCTATAGGTCTGTTTGGTGGCTGAGTCACGAAATGATTTTCTCCTGAGGGTTTGATGGAACCTTTGGGTGCCAACGGTAAGGAGCACAGGTCACTTGCTGTGACCTGTGAAGCACCATGAGAGCCTGGATAAACATAAAGAAAGTTGGATAGAACTTTAGACACAGCCAAGTGTTTCAGAGCACAAGTTCACTCAAGAAGCTATCTCTGGTTTTCTAATAAGATATATCTTTCTCTAAGCTAAACCACAATGACTTCATCTGAAAGCACATTGTGTATATTTATTACTTTCATAAAAATAAAATATTTTAATCTGTTGATTCCATCTTTTTCTTTAGAGCAACATGCCTGTTAAAGTTTCACCCAATTCATATTAAGACTATCAATTATTAGCTAAAAATTTACTTAAACTATTCCTACCCAGCTTTTAAGAGATGCTCAACTAAAAGTAGAACATAATCTTCACTGATGATTTGTTGAATTTTGATTGGAGTAATTGGATATCCAATTCATATACCTACTAAACTCAGATTTGAGACAGATTCATGCAGACTTTAAAACAAAAAACCTTTCATTAAGTGAAGTCTTGGTTTAATCAGCCAAAATATTTAATTACAGGCCACTGAGAAATTAAATAAAAATTAAATGAGATAATAATTCATTTGATTTTACAAGGAAAAAGTTTTTCTTACACAAATATGTCTTTTACAAAACAGATATTAGACTGGGGTGATAGTTCAGTAGAATAAGCACCTGCCTGGCAAGTGCAGGGTCCTGACTTCAATCCCTGGTACTAAAAAACAAAGCAAAACAAAACAAAAAACAGTTATGAAATATGGCTTTATGCATAAAAATGTAGTTTTACAAATATGTATATGTCTTTTACAAAACAGTTATTAAATGTGGCTTAAAAGTGTCTAAACCTAGTTTTACAGCTTTACAGAATAACATCTTGCATTTGTAAAGCAGGCAGAAGCTGTATGTTTTAACTTTCATCAATGACCTGACTGAAAAAACAGGAAACATTGATTTTGCTGAGGTAGTCACCTCGAAAGAAGTGAACTCTTTAACAGATAGGATTGGAATTCAAAATGACCTTGCTAGGCAGACAGACGCAGGCAGAAAGACACTCAAGGATGATAAGCACAAGAATCAATTTATAGGAAAAAATAGAATGAAAAGGGAAAAAATGACAAAACAAAAGAACAAACCTGGTGAGAAAAGGTAGGTTCTACATAGCCTGAGAATTTCTGAACTGATTGAAAATTAAGAGAATAAATGAGTACTTAAGTATATGTATTACAGTTTATGTCCACATGTAGGATAAGAATTAAAGACACATGTTTAAATCCCTATAAATTCAGAGAACAAAAATATAGTAGGGGACAGGGGATATAGCTTAGTAGCACAGTGATTGTCTGGCAAGTGTTAGGTTCGGAGTTCAAATTCTGGTGACAAAAATAAATAAATTATAGGACGAAAATTTTGTAAGAAGATTGTTTTAAAAAAGGAGTGTTAATGTACTCAATGCCTCCTACACATTAAGTAGTAGAACTACAAAGTTGTGTTCCCATTTGTTCCTAGAGCGTCAAAAGGCTAACAGACAAATACAGGTTAGAAAACAAATTGACAGAGAAGTGTCTTAATAGAAGACTGATACAATATCTAACAAGAAACTAAATATGCATTATAATAGCAGTAGTGAGAAAATGGAAAAATAAACATATTAGGAATTTTGATAATTGGTATGGGTAAACCATGAACCCCAAGGATCTGATTCCCAACTCATGTTCATAACCTCTACATCTGCTGCCCTTCATGTAAGAGAACAGAAATTAAAGGCTGAAGATTGTAACAATAATGAACTAGTGACAAGTATCTGACATCTAATGATTAATATTAAAGAACTTGTTTCTACTGGCTTGTATACAAGAAGGAAAGTTAAGCCAGAACCCTGGAGTAAATGGGATAATTTCTCAGTTAACATAGGACACTACATCTTCTTGTGACACTAGGTATTCTTTTTCTTGAAAATATTAATTTTGAAGGAGAACTTATTTAAGTGACTCCAGGTAAAATAGATGTTTATCCTAAGAGCAGAAGTATAAGTAGATGAAACAATAACTTCTATCACTGGGCCAGGCCTTCTCAGAAAGAGAAATTCTTTAGATTTATGAGAAGAAGACGAGCTTTGTAGGGTCATCCTGGAGGAGACTGAAAAGTCAGGGCGTTCATTCTAGGATACAAGGCGTTGGGAGCTGGTTGCATCTCTGCCATTCCCATGACTTTGCTCTCTGGTCTGTTTTTCATAATCCTAGAGCAACCAACTAACAGTTCATCTGCACATCCCTTAAATCTCTTCCTGTGTGTCTTAGTTCAGGTTGTCATATTTTTTAAAAGTAAAGTGAGGGGCTGAAAAATAACAAATTTATTTCTGATATTTCTGGAGGCTGGAAGTCCAAAGTCATTGTATCCACACAGTTGAGCTGGAGAAAAGCCCTCTTTTGGGTTGTAGATTAGATTCTGTATCCTTACATGGAAGAAACAGGAGATGGCTCTCATGGGTCCCTTTTATGAAGGCATTGATCATATGCACTATGACTATACACTCTCATTTTCATCTTCAGAAGATTATACTTCCTAAGGCCATTACATTAGGACTTAGGATTTCCATGTATAAATATGAGGGCAAAATGAACATTTAATCCATTGTACTGTCTCATGGATCTTGCTAGCTCACAGATTCTGCTTCTGCATAATTCCAACATATGTATTCAAGGGAGTGATCACCTCAGACATCAGTATTTTAGCTTTTTCTAATTCCTTCTATAACTTTCATTTGAAAGTTTTTAATGAAGCAGGTTCTTTTTTAAAATTTTATTTTATTGAAGAACAAATAGCATGAAACAGTTTCCAATCAAATTAGTAGGACAGATTCAGTAAGTAATACATTGCATATTGTTTTTGTATGTACAGTAGTTTTTTGTTGTACAAGGTGCAGACATGATATTCTTCTTACAAATACTATTAGAGCAGATGCCTCTAATCAATGAATTAAGAGAATGCAGCTGTATATCTATCTTTTTAAAAGCTAAATTATGATGCAGCTTCAATAATTAATATTTTTACATTATTATATTCCTAGTTGTGATCCATAGTACAAGAATCAGACAGGATATCCCGTCCAAACACTATTAGTGCAAATCTTTCTTCTCATAGAACTATGCAAAAGTACTGCATATTTATCTTAACATTTATCTGTGTTTATAAAAACACAGAATGATTCTTCCTTTGTATCCCATTTTTTTGTTTAGTCCTGTCAAAGATGGGTATTCTATTGTCATTCAGTTATTATAGGTGCTTGAATTCAGCAAAACAATCCAACAGAGTCCAACAGTTCACAATAATAGTGGATTATCCGAGGTTGTTGATTAGTCATTTGCAACAAAGCTTACTATTATGGCCTTATTTTACATACCTCATTTTTACACTTTTCTGCTAGATGATTAAGACTGAAATAAAGCAAGACTTATATAACAAAAAATGTAACTTTTGTATCTGATGAGGTCAGTCAAGTCCCTTCAGGGTTTATCCTGTAACCCTGTACCTAACTTCGTAGGTCTTTGTCAGTATCAGCCATGTGCATGAGTCATAGCCATTGCTTGACCAGTTTGCTCTCTGTGAAAGCCTGAGAGAAAGTTTT